>JAUJYV010000345.1:0-49937 GCA_033995625.1 Ophyiulus pilosus
AACTGCATTGAACAGCTGGCTACCAGCAATTATTTTAGCTGTACAAAGTGTCATTCCGTTACTCATGGAATGACCCATGTATAAAACTTAAGGATAACACTTAATCTGAGAAACTATGATTTGATCATAATTTAAAGTGCTAATGGTTTGATAAAAATTTCCAAATTAGACTCGGAATCATATTAAGTGTACATTGGGTAAATTTGAGATACAATAAATAAGAGCAAAGATAATTCGCAAATTTTGAAGTACGATTTTGTAAATTCACATTTTCTTAATTTATGTTTGCAGATGAAAACATAAAATTCACAGCAATTTATCTACGTAACATTTACTTCAAGGTTTTTCCTCTACTTATTTGTATTTCTAATACATGGAACCTTATGAATCAAAAATGTCAGCAGGATTCACGCTTTAGTAGGCTCAAATTAGCTCTACCGAATTGAAATATTTTCACTGTATCATCCTCTTAATAGGGTAAGAAGTTTCAAGTGACGAAAATTCTTTCCAAGTAAAAGTATTTATTTACAGGAAAAATGGCGATGTTTAGTCTCTACCAGTAAAGAGACTATAGGCATCCTCAACATCTGTCAGAAACCTTTGATTTCGTTTGGTGGATACATGCCTGCATCGAGTGAATGTCCTGATGTACAGTATTAAAGTAAATGTTGGTGGTTGTTGATGTGAAATCTATAGTTTTCCAAAAATGGTATAGGCAAACCATGGAAATTTAATTGCAACCCGAGTCGAGTATTGTTGCCATGCTATCATGACAACTCCTGAAAACTCCACGCCTTAACATTGCCATAAAATGTTGATGCATTCATAATTAATGATGGTAGTTTTCCATGATTCTCTAGACTCCAAGCATACACATTACTGTAGAGTTGTTTGTTAAATTCGTAAGGATTGCAACGCCCCATTTTTCATGCACCATTATAACACACCCGACAGATCTGAATGGCTTTGGTCAATTTTTGAACGAATACCCATTCTGAATATTGGCCGGTACCGACGGGTATAGTACATGGTTAGTCTATGATTTATTTTACCCCAGGGTGTCATAAATGACCGTAGGAAAGCTAATAATCTAACCAGTGATATGTACTACGACGCTGCATGAGATGGCTTATACCACGATGCACTATTCCGAAATTGAACAACAGTAAAAAATAGCCGCGATTTCCGAGGTCCAGTGTGGGCGAACTGGACACTAGAATAGACTATAAATACTTGATGTCAGGAAATACAATGAAGGCAGCCCCCATGCTGTGCTTCAATCATCAGCATTGCCAAGTTTTGACCCTTTATGTGAAATGCGATTCTGAATCCACGTGATCCTATCAATTTGTTGGTCTCTTTCCGTCCCTGGTGACCCAATGTTGGCACACTGCCATTGGTCAGTATATTTTTCGTCTTCGAATTGTAATCGGTAGACATTTGTCTGTCAGTGTTTTTATTATTTCTTGCCCAATATAGGCTTACTGTATTTAGATCGACATTTAGCGCAAACCCTGGTTATCGTCAGTCTAAACAAGATGCATGGTGCATGAGCTTTTGCCTGCTTCCATTGTGTGGATGATTGACACCCTGTTTGAATGAACCTGTACAAAATCATTAAATAATGCAGCTTGAAGCGAGTATATTTGTTTTTAGGTGAAAATGGGTGCAAGACCAGTTACTGTACTGCAGATATTGACAAAAATTGACAATTATGCATGGATTTTAATTAAATGCAAAATACTGTTTTATTGTGGACTATTTCCCATGTTGTTGACTTGTTTTGAACTTGCATTAGCTATCAAGAGTATATAAGTTTCAGTCAAAATTTCCAAATTTCTTCAAAATGTTTTTCAACCAATTGATATGAGCATGGTTTCAATGATACTGCGTGCTTATGTTTACCAAAAACATATTGTGCATATTGTCAATAATTCAAGAAAATACTTTTTTGAATTTTTTCTACATTTACGTCACTTTAAAAAACCCTAAATCATACGAAAGCAATGTACATGTAAACGTTTCGTGCTATAGTAATCGTCTTTACGTTTCGAGTAATTTATCTTTTTCAAAAAACATAATTGGCCTGAATATATTAATTTCTAAGTATATGCCAGTAAATGGCGAGGAATGATGCAGCATTATGCAAATATAAAATATAAAATTTTGAAATGATTTCATCAGACTGGTTTCAAATAGCTTCAAAGATTCGGTTTGCATCTTTGGTTTTATTTGGTTTTGCGGAGCAAATTCTTTGTATTTGTTCAAACATCGCAAGCTGTTCTACATAAACTGTTTTTGGATGTAAAGTCGAGCCAGTTGACTTTCTGGCCTGTAATGCGGAGAGTCAAATATGACTTATTGTTTTGTTTTTATTATATAACCTTCCAAGTGCCCTTTGGCTTTTCAAATCTATCGCCTCGGATTCGAGGCCATCTTTTCTTCATGTTTTTTTTTGTAGCAGTTTTGCCAACCCTTAAGTTTTTAATCCTTTCCAACATCTCTCCAGATCAAACAAGAGTTTCCATTAGAGATTGCTGGCGTTTATCCTTGCGTTTGGTTTTCCTCTATACTATAAAAGGTGGATCTTAAATGGTTAGGGGAATGATTGATGAACGGTTTCTATGCCGTTGCCAGATGTGCACTACAGATCTGGATATCTTGGCAAACATGCCAGTCAGTCGCCACGGGCCCCCGCAGGCTGCAAGACGTACACACGCACATCCTTGTCCCGAACCACTTTCAGAGTAGATCCTCAGTCAAGCCTAAATCCTTGAACCATGAAGCAATCACAATGTGCATGACCTTAGGGCTCAGCGCTTCAATTGTCCGGGGAATGCTTATTGGATGTTGTCGATCAAAAGCTTCATCCATTTCTGCCGTCGTGCATATCAGTCGACTTGAGTCGACTCTAGTGGGGTTTGTTGTTCGGAAACATTTCCCTTCGCTTGATGGCTTGATAGCAGAACTTGTGCGGAATTTAAGCCCTTTTGGGTTATCCTTCAATATGATGCTAAACGGAAGAAATGAACCTTTACCGAGACTGTTTTACTCATATTTTATGTTGGCCTTTGACATTTGAAATCATGGTTTCAGTTGGTAGTTTTCTGTCTTTATGGGTCATAATTTAGCCAGTAGGATTCGTGTGTTATTAGGATTTACTATTAGGGACAATTGAATCTTTTTATCTAACAAAGATTCATTAATTATCAGGTTAAAAGAATATTCCTCAAACTGCGATTGTATCCTCGACCAAAAGTATTTGATTTAAGATGTTATTAAATTACATTCCAGTATACTTGTTTGTAAAAATGTCAATATAACCAACATGTGTGTTTCCAACGCTATCTACAATTACTTTACAAATAATATACACCTAAGCAGAGTATGTGGGAACAAAAAAGTTGGATTCATACATGGATATCCATGTGATCCTATAAAGATTGTTTCTTCTTGAAGATGGCCATGTTGCAAATTCAGTACTGCTAACTTATATAGCATCAGGGCGTGCTCAACCAGAATAAGGCTAATTTCAACTGAATTTGTACGTCTTATTTGTGATGTAAATCGCTTAATTATACTTGATACTTTGCAGCCTCAAGTAGTTGTGATAGTTAACAAAAGAATTGAGACATTTACAGTAAAACAACGATGTCATATGTTCTTTGTTCTGAAACGTTGTGAAACGTTGAACAGATAATCTACAGCACATGGTGCCATTCCTTAGCTAATAGTCTGCGTATTTGGTTGGATATAAACAAATGTTCTCCCTACCACGTTTTTTCCAAATTTGAAAATGTTCCAGAATGATACACAACTGCTTATGAGCGAGCGAATAGGGCACCTGATGATGGCTTAAGAAACAAAAATGTTGTGCAGATAAAAAAACAGGGTTGTTTTATATATAGCTAACAAATATAACTTTATCTAAAATACATTTTTTTGTAATACAATTCAAAATTCTTCTCGTTACTTTTACTTCTAAGTTATAGAAATAATTCAAAACTCATGTAATTTAATTTCAATAGCAATACAGTAGATTCCGCTTTATCTGGACACTGGTTAATCTGGGCAGCCATTTATTAGGGCCAAATTGTCAAGAACAAATCAGGACAGAATATTTTTTAACTTCGCATATTCTGGGCAGCCGCCTAATCGGGGCAAAACGCCTCCGCCGGATGTGTCCAGATTAAGCGGAATCGACTGTATATCCTAATTCAGTAAATTTTAATTTAATAAGAAAATTTAAAAAGACACCATTGTTGGAAAATCATTTTATTTCAGGTGTAAGGTTTAACTTTCTTTTTCTCTATCCCCATACTAGGTTGTAAATTTGTATTAAAAGAAACACTTTTTACCGGTTTTATCATTCATGTATTCAGAGGTTTACTTATTAAAATCTGGGAAAAAAGCAAACTTGTTTACGAGATTGGATTTAATAATTCAGGTTGCTCACATAGATTGCACCCAGATAGCTTCTATTGTAATGTTCATGCCATGGTATCTCATAAATTGCGATAAGATGGCTGCATTGTGTATCCAGCTCGTTTTCTTGTCGTTTTAATTAGCGTTCTTGACAATTACAATGTATGCGATAACATCACATATATTACGTCTTTCTATTGTAAGCACAAAATTTGGCCGAAGGAGATAGATATAAATGCTGAAAGGAGTAAGAAGAATAGAAAACTGCCTCTCAGTTCACAATTCCACATGTTAATTAATAATAATTGGATTGAAATTTAAGTGAAAATTTGATTGGACTCACTGTATGTTGAAAATCGACATTGTTTACGCACATTCTTGAGCTCATAATTATAAATTATTTTCTATAATTCTGCTTTAAATCAAGAGTGCAGAAATAAAACAAACAGAGCAAGCTGAAATTAGAAATAATACCATTGGCTGCGTATTTCAAGTCAGTGGTTTACTTCCTTTTTAACTCACGGCACACAAAACCAGGCTTAAATGTATCGGGGCACTGCTGAAACATACTGGAATACAAGGAACCAAACTGATAGCAACTAAAACTTCATCCCATAGACATATATGTGAACTTGTAGTTGTTTTATAAAACTTCAAGCGTTAAATTTGATAAATATTTCACGAAAATATAATAAAATTATTGTAAAAACATGGCATTCCCACGGTGAATAGAAGGGAGTTAAGGGACATTGCCTAAATCCATTCTAGCGACTGAAATGGGCAATTTTCGTTGCTTTATAAAATCTCGTTCGTTATATTAGAAAGTGTTGACATTTTCGGAGAACTTTCATGTAATATAGACCGAAATTACAGAATGAAATGGTGGCATATGTTTGCATACAAAGATATTTTTCAGTGTTTTTTCATAAATATAATTCCCAAATGAAATGTTTTCGACCTTTTCTAAAACCTCTGCTGCGTACCTGGAGACCCCGGTTGAAAAACACTGCATCAAGCATTACTTTTTGATGATCGGATAGGTAAAACCTAGCGTGGAAGCCATTTCATACTGAATGTAAAGCGTAATACAAGTTCTATGAACTCTTCTCATGAAAATTTCATCGTATGCTTTAGATTTTATTCCATCCAAACGTTGTTCGTTTAATCCTTTTCTTGCATTTTATTGGAATAGCTTTTTCTTAACCGTACACCACTGTCCTCTTTGAAATGCATAGCGATCCTTCATTTGTTTACTCATCAGACTCGCGTTTCAGCAACTCTTCCATCAGCCATTGCTAGCTTGCATTTGTATCGAATTTCATTCCCCTAAAAGCTTTTCAACTCCCTCTGCCTATTGATGATCTCATTTTATTCTCGATGAAAGGAGGCGATTATGCACCAATATCATTAAAAGTTTCATTTCTGTAATTTCGGTAATCTGAAACATCCATTAAATATCTACAACTTCCAATTAGAAAATGGACTCGTTAATAGTGTGCAAGATCAACCTGAGTGACAGTAGCACTTTACAATGGCTTTTCCAATCATGGAATTCCCTTAACTTTCAAGTTGGTTGTGTGTATTATTTGTGTTTAAACGGTCGTAATGACCACTAAGACATGTTAATATCACATTTAGTTGCACCATATCTTTGGATTCTGGTGACGTAGCAATTCTCTGATGCGAACGAGTACGAATGTACGAGGGTGGTTTATGACTCCAGTCAATGTTTCCAAATGTATTATATCGCTAATCTGAAGAAGGGTTCTAAGTTTTATTCGCTCGTACCAATGTGCGATTAATGCAACCATCCCTCTCTTATCTTTCCTTATGATTGAAAAGAAAGGATAGGTCCTACAATATGCTGCGAGAAAGTCGTATTTTTCTCAAATCGTGTTCTCCAACTACTAAGTGCTTTAGGGGTTGCGCATTAACAACATCTAGGTTTTAGGATAAGAACGTTATTGGAGGGTGTTGAAAGTGATAATGCTAGTTTCTGGGAACTTATTGCCTCGTTTCTCTCGTATACATATGTCTGGGGTCCCCTCGTTTGTGTGATCTGTATTTCTTCATAACTCAAATAACGTGTTTTGTAAAGTTTGCTTTTTGGAAATACATCGATTTGAAGATGGTTACATGCAAATATTGAAATTCTGTGAAAATCATGTTCACGTGATCATATCTGGGCATGGATCTCGCTCATGTTTATTCACAATGTGATGTAACTGGGTGCTTGGGAATTGGAAATTCATGTTAAACACCAGTTTGTGCTGGAATTTCCTGTTTGAGTCGGGACATTTCTGTTAATCCAAAAAAATTCTATATTAAAAAACATAAAATCTAATTTTTTTTAAAAATTCTCTAGAAAAATATCTGACCCGTTTGACAAATATTGCGGTAATAAGTTGGGTCCTTGAAAATGTAGAGGATGAGCCATTAATTGGTATCCTGGAAATGTGCTTGAATTTTTTCAAGCAAATTTATTGGACATTTCAACACCTTTTTTATTCAGAAAACACTCTACAGCTTTAATTAGTGAGAATACATTGTCAATGTACTTTCTCATCAATGCATTGTATGCAGATATAACCTTATTAAACTTTTACGCTCAATTGCGCACTCGTGTTTGAAGTGCAAACAACAATTTTTTCTAAATATTTTAATTTGAATTGACAGTGATTTCTATAATATATCATTCGCCAATGTCACTGTATCGATTAGCTGTAAAATGGTATTGCATCATTTTGTGGGTTTTTATTTTTTTTTTTTTTTCCGGGAATCGCCTTTGGCGTACGTATTACACAAAAAGCATTTAACCAAAACGTGTACCATTAATAAAAGAATGAACAACATGTCGATGTGCCATTGTCCGAAAATGTATGACATTATTTCACTTCGTTGTCCGAACAACAGCTAGACCAAACTGAAATGGAGGGCGGTTTTATCACCAGCACGACTGCAGATAGAGAGTGGACATGTATGTTATATAGCTCTTGGCGATTTGTACCATTTTTGTAAACGAAATTCAGCCATTTGAAGTGGGTGCGAGCATGATGGATCGCACTCACTGCCGATTATGTCACCAAAAGGGGCTCTCTGCACTCTTTTACCCCCCTCGAGCGTCTTTTTGTTGACGTCACGCCTCTGTGGTTTCTGCCTTTTGGATGTTGCTTGAAATGCTGATTTGTTGCTATGGCTCGGAACTATTTTCGTCTAAAATCATTTCGTATAATTGCTTTTATACAACCTGATGTCTTAGTGTAATCGACTTTTCAAGTCGTTGCGAGTAAATAAAGGCATAGAATATTGAGCCAAAGAACAAGTTTTGTTTACGTTTTCATCGAATTGCATCTTCCTGTTATTTACCCATTTATGTAACCCAAGAATAGAAATTCAAAAATACAGGAAGCGCAGGAAATCCTCTTGTTGAACAAGATGAATTTCACTGGTATAAGATATCAGCTCGATGGAAAACCGGCATGATGTAATGTCGTGTAAGTTTTAAAATATGATTTATATTATCGTAAAGCGCGTTAACTCCGACATTTTTCTCTTTTTTTTCTCTCACTAAGTGTGAAAGCACTCCGACTACATAAATCATCAGTTATTGTAGTGGTATTTGAAAGTGAAACGCTATAAACATACATATGGCAATGTAATGTTACTGTGGAATTATGTATAACGATGCGATATACGACAAACTAATTATTGACCTAATTTTTATTCAATACTGTTGATTTTAAGGGCAAGAACTAAAAATTCGCTACACGGTATGTGCATTACCATAAATATTTAAATTTGTTCCATGTTGAGTAGATACGAGTTGTTTCATTTATATAGAAATACATATAGAAAATATAGAAAATTATTTCAATAATATAATTAGTTTGTCGTGCATCGCAGCGTTATAATTCCATATTGCCAAATGTATTGATGCCATTAATTGGATGAAAATACTCAGACGAGTAGTGATTAAAAAAAATGTAAATAGCCAAACCGTAATATGTACAAGTGCCAGTTTAATGACGCCAAACTACAAAATAATTTGTTTTACAAACATTGAATGGAAAACTTCAAACATCGAAATTGGCAGGACTAAAAATTGGCAAAAACAGGTGACTCAATTTACTTCGTGCTGTAAACAGTTGGCTCCAATAGTAAACAATAATATTGACATTAAGAATGTTGTTGTTGTTGTATGTAGAAAAACAACAAATAAAGTACCACAATAAACGTTCTCTAAAACAGTTTACAAATTTAACATCACATCATTAAGTCGATGATGTGAATCTACTAAACATCATTTACAAAGTACTATACGATATTACTAGTCCTGGTATATAACAATTAATCTCTTTATTGCACCATTGAAATAGTTAATGGATGACATTACAATTCGCTAATAGGATATTCTCCATAGTTGCACATTTGATAGGGTCTAGCTTCGGTTAGTACACCGAGAATTTTTTCGTATAGCATATCCGTGCAGTCCCTGTGTGGTCCCATTTTAATGAGTTCACACAATTTTTTTTAACAGAAAAGTAATTCTGAATTGTTAACAAACACATGAATTTTATGCCTCCATTATGCATTTTCCAAACTCAACGCGACAATTAGATGACATGCCTAAGTTTTAAGCAACTTAAATGGGTGACCGCCCAGGGTGATTGATGCTGAATTGCATTCGGATTTGTCACACATAAACGTATATATTAAAGTTGAAAAAAACAAACTACAAAATCTCCGTGAAACTTCATAAGATTTATTTTGGAGATTTCAACAAAGACCAGGTGCATTTTGAAGTTGTTCTACATTCCGCTGTCTCTCCACGTCTTACAATAAAACATGTGTATGCAAAATTTATTATGATTACAAAGTCGCATGGGCCTATATTTTCTCTGTTTTTCAAATTAATTAGACAGTTTTTAATAGCCGGACAAGCTCCGCATGCATAAACAGGTTTTATAGTTTGGTGTATGTCGTAATTTCTGTCAGTGGTGTTCTATTTAAATAAAATTGCTATAAGGGGAAAGGAAGCGCATTTTCTGCTTGCAGGAAGTTCCGCAAAAATATGGAAATTTACTAGCCAAATCTTCTCATGGTAGCAAATTTTAAATGCTTAAAAAGCAGAGTTTTTTATAGTTATGATGAAAGTATGACAATTATATACATAATGGCAAAGTTTTTGACATCATTATGTTTTCAAATTATGCATACATCTTTAGAGTACCGCTCTTAAAAAGTTATTCTTTAAAGATAGTACTGACATTTATTAACTACTATTATTGTGGTTTATAACGATAATTAATTTATTGTCCTCAGCCCAACCAATAATTAAAATATGCACTGATTGATTCTAACAGGTGGTTTTCTTACTTTATTTAATTAAATCCTCTTGAATAATCATAACCTTTTCATTTTTGGAATTTTTTTTATACAACAGTTGTTGGTGGACTTTTATTAACGTTAAACACTTTAGCTATTCGTCTTCAATTATGTCTAGACATTTTTCGGTATAACAAAAACATGGTTAGACAAAGGTCCTAAGGTATTATTAACACAATAAATAGTACGGATTTTTATATTTTCGGTGAAATATATAAAAAATAAATCGTAAATTGTATATTAGATTTCTATACAAACATGAGCATCAAATTGCATTTCTAAAATTGTATTAGACAACTTATGTTTGCTGCAAGACTTATTTTAGCACTATACTGTACATGATAGAGGTACAGGTATTTTTTGAGAAACTACGGTAATGGCAATTAACAGTAAATGCGCTAGCAATTAACGCGTATGGCCCACTTTTGCAAAAAAGTTAAAAAACAAATATAAATTCGCTTGATTATTAAAGTGGCCATTAATTGATGCCTTTCAGGGTGGTGTCCTTCATTGCAAAGCATACTATATCATGGGTGGAGTCGTTCATTTATAGCGAAAGCCATTGGGACGTATTTAATGCGCTATTTTGGTGCAGTCCATTACCGCGGATCAGCGAAATTTGAAGTTCAGGAACAAAAGTTGCATTCATGCGTGAAGGATGTTTTCGTTTGTATTACACCTTTCAAATCTGAATTTGCCCACTTATGTAATCATATTAGATAGTGAATGGTGCAATAATATTCACCTTTTAGCACCTAATTTCGAATTGTTTTGAGTACATATTAATTGTTAACGTGTGCATACCAAGAAGTTGCTCAACATGGCCGCTGCTGATTTTGAGGGTTGAAAAAGTTGCACTATTGATCTTATACGAGAATGATTCCTATTAGGACTGATGATGATTTAATTTGTCAAAATTGTCAAATTGGTATTAATGTATTTGCTGCTTTGTAATTATTATGGTGACGGTAAGGATGAAATTATCGTTCATTAAACATATTGTATTGTAAGATAAAATGTGGTGTAACTATACACACGTATATTTTTTCTTCATTATGCTCATTAATTGTGTTACAAAGGAAATGATGAGTACACAATTATGTAAATTCTTTTGTTCAAGCAAGCCTAAAGAAAATGTATTCCTGAAGTTTGCATGGCAGTCCCAGAAAATTGGTAATGACAAACTGGTTGTTCAATTATTCCCATTTCGTTATTGAGCAAATGAAAAAGCAAAGATTACCTCCCCCATTATAATAAAATAGTGCGTTTTCCAGAGGGAAATTTACTAAAGGTTATTTTTGTACAGATTTATCTTTGATTTTGAAAATGAATGGAAAATTTGATCGATATGTTAGACGCTATTTTTAAAGATGCAGTAAATCCGGCATTCGTTCTTTAAAATTACTTTTCATTATCCTCTAGGGTTGCAATTTGCTTTTTTCCTGATGTATTTGCTCTTTATTCAGATACACTATCTTATTATATAACATCAATAAAAGTAATTTTACTGCCGTCATGGAAACTTCGATTCCGTTATTCAAAATACATTTCCTCGAATTCATTATATAATGGAAACTTTCGTTGCTATTATAAATGCTCGTGAGGTACATCTGAAATTAATGAAATTTTCCTAGAAATACAAGGAAATATAGAACGAAATTCAGGTTATAATATATAGTAACGTCTGCTTGAATGCAAGAGAGTTGAGTGAAAAATGTGGTCACACAATCATACCTCATTTCATTGGAAATTTTGAAAAGAGCTGAAAATATAAACTTCAAAAGAGTAAATCAGAACTGATAACTATCTGTTATAAATAATTTATTCGTTACATGTTACAATTAACCCTTTATTAATCTGACCATTTGAATAGCATCATGGAAATTCACTAGCATCCGATGAACAATATGCAATTTGGGCCATGTTTCACGCATGATTTCTCTGGAGCCAATTCTAGGTCATTAAATCTATGGCTTAAACCAATAAAAGCCATATATCCTGACTCATGCACATCCTTTGCCTGCATGGTCATTAATCCATCGCCAATAAACATAAGGTGTCATCGCGTGCATTTATTACCCCTTTAGCTGTCATAAACTCCATTCAGCTCTAATGAATCCGGTGTGTTTTTGCTCACTTTTAAACCCCATACTTGTAAAGGCGTGTCCAATTTGATTCACCACAATTCACATTTGCGAAATTATAAATTTTCAACACACAAAAGCGGGCACGTGTCAACAACTATACTGTACCTGTTACTCAGAAATGCTTCACATTGGCTGTAAAATAGGTACCGAGTGAAGAGTGCATTTACAGTAATGAAACACATTTTATATGCATGCAGTAAATACTTTCAAGTGTACAGTACACTACACTATGTGCTTACTTCTGTAAGCATGTGTACAGAATGTACGATGTTTTGTCAGAATGTATTTGATAGAAATTAATATAATTCTATTACATGTGATTATCATGTAATGTATGCTTGTCTGAACGTTTTTATTGCAATTATTTGACATGTAAAGTTACAAGAAGCCACGATCAATGTAAAAATGCTGCTATAAGCGTGTAGAAACACGAATATATGTAGGCCTACTATATTGTCTAAATTTAAGCTTAAACAGCAAATTCGGGTACGTTGTGTTAACGAATCATTGATTTTGTAAAAAAAAAAAGCATCCATGAACGAGTAATAATGTAAGTTAATGGTTTCAAGCATAAATCATGTGTTGTAATGTTAACAATTTTGTTCACTTTGGACTAAGATGCAAAATGGAGATTTTGGTTATTATTAAAATTGAATTACATATGTTGTCCGAGGTAGTTGTCATAAGGTAATCCTAAACCTTGTAGCCGAATGTACGTATGTTGTGGCAGCTGGTAAACGTATAAAAACTAAAAGGCGAAAAATAATTAACTATGGAAAGGCCGATTTTATGCATTCAGATCCTGAAAAGGCATCATGATAATACCACCACACTAGGGAATGAACGACAATGCCAACTTTCAGATATGGGCAAGCTTAAAAGCTTTCAGAGTGTTACTATTTTTGTCTGACATTAGCGTAACTGTTTTATTAATTCACTAATTGTGTTTCTGTACCAATTTTAACTTTAATCCTTTTAATAATTAACCTGATAAAGGAAACATTTCAAATTGAAATTTATCATACATTTTATAATAATTGGTGGCTTTGCAGTGGACAACTAGGGAATTCTCCAACAATAATAAAAACCGGCACTGCAGTGAAACTCGTTTGGGTTGAAACTGCAGTCATAACCAAAGTTTTAATAGCCGCATAAAACAATTCAACTCGTAAAATCCTATTTATTTATTTTTTTTGCGTCGCTATATGTTGTATCCGAATATGGCATAAATTCGTAGACTGTTTCTTTATTTTTGTTGTTTTGGACTGTCAGCTCGCATAAATTTATCGTAATTTGTTCCAACAAACTATTAGACTTGCACATCTAATATAGTTAGTGCAATTAAAACGTCACTGCAAATTAAATCAAACTTCTATAAGTTCCCTGAACAATTTTCGGGCAGTGCAGTTCCATTCATTTTCCGATAGGTACTTTTAACAAATCTTCACCTTGTGAAGATCCCAGCTGTGTAATAAGCATTTTTAATTTTGGAAATCGTTGTAATATGAGCAAAACCATAAAAATAAGCCTGAATTCCATGTCGTAAAGGATGTCATTAAAGATTTGCAATTTTATTCGCTACATTATTATGACGCGTATAAATAATGGAAATTGGTCTCTTTGGAAATATTCTTATGTGTAAAGTTATTCTGATATATGACCATGTTTCCAGCAAGCATTACCCACATTCCAAAAGTAGACTCTATAGGTGACTTAATTATATAGAATATTCACACTAACGAACTGTATAATTAGGACGCGTAAATCCTAATTTCTATGAGCTGTATTTTCAATATTTCTAAAGCCGTTTTTTATATAAAGTCTTTAAAAATTATTGCTATAAGGTTTCAGATTAGGTGGTTTTGTCATTCACAAACGTCAATTACAATATTAACTGCAAATACTGTGGCAATATGCAGTGAAATCTGAGATGTATATCTAAAACAGGCTTCTTATATTCATGAGTAGGTGATGACAATAATTTATAACCCATTCAATGTATTGTCAATGCACATCACTGTATTTATGAAAATTGATTCACATAGAATTCGGCATTTTGTTTCTGCACCAAAGTGTTCATGGAATTTTCCAAGATCATAAAAAACAAGAATTTTAAAGTCGAATAGTCGTACAAAGCGCTACGTGGGTTGAATTTTAAAACGATTTTTCTTCAGCTTCGCTAAACAGCTAGTAAATGATTTATACGTTTTGTGTCGAGTTCGCATATTTGTGGTCCATGCGACTATTTCGTCATTTTATGATCTGAAATTCCAAATGGCCAATTTATCTTTTAAAGTTTTCGCGCGTTCACACCTTGTTCAGCTATATATCACGCAACTTTGCAAATAAATAGTCGCTGGTTCCTGTTGCGTGCAATCGGATAGTTTTATTTCAGCTTATTCGGATATAAATCATGATTGACTTAAATAGGTGTACTTTTATTTCTCCAGTTCAACTGAGAAAGTATACCTGAGCTGTTAGTGACGTAAACAATGACATAAACCATCAGCAAGGGAGTTATAAATAGCGTTGGAAGAGGGAAGTGGTGGTATTTGCTAATATAGTTTGGCAAATTGATTCTTCGTTCATTTATCCTGCCATGGACAGACTGAGCGTGGGAGTTTTAACACTGAAGTCTGAATTTCATAGCGTCCTACCACTTTGGAAACACGGATATTGCAATTATTTGGATGTAGCTTGATACATTTCATTCGGGATAACGCAGGTAATTGCTGCTCGATTTCAAGGAAGTAGAAACGTACAGAAAAATAAAAAAATTTAAGATTTTCCATGTTTGACAGTTGTACAAAGTTATTTCTGGTTGATCTTGTAATAATGAATGCTAAATTTGCGAAAACTTGTATCTAGATTGGTGTTGATATCTGAACCCAATAAACCTTATAGGGAGCATAGGTCCGATATTTTTACATTGATATTCCTAACCCTATCCTGATACGCATTTAAAATTTATGCATGCGCTAGTAACACGATTACATTATAGTATATTTGTTCATATTTGTATACGATTAAATTCACATGTATTTTGTACTTTTTATCATTTACATATAATTCAACATAGCCAATTTCTGTAATAGGGATATGAATGTTGCTGATAACGTTGATAAGATTGCATCGGTGCCTTTGTAGCTACTTCACGTACTTCTATTAATTATTCAGTGATAAGCTTATTACTGTACCAGGGAATATTCATGATTTAGTAGTAATTTAATTAAAGTATAGGTAATAAAATCGATTACATAATGCCAATTATTTCTTTACTGGAATATTTATTGCGCTTAAAAATAAGCTCAAACTTTGGAAACAATTTGTACTAAAATGATGTTTAAAATTATGAGCTCAGCTAGAGTATTAGAAATTTTAAAAAATCGTGTTTTCAACACTACACTTAATCAGCAATCCGTCTAGATTTTGCCTTATAGGGTCTTCCACTTATTCAAAAAACGTTGTCTTAATAAGAAGGCTAACAGCAGGCTGCCAAGAAAGATGGCGGCTGGTCTTTGACCCTTATTAAAAAAAAAAAAAAGGAAGTCAACATGGACACGTTGCCTTCTACCCCCTTATTAATTAAAAACTAATTAAATTCACCGTAATTGCATACTGTGTTGAAAATTTGCGACCAACACGATCCTTTATGCTGTCATTTATTCTGGCGCCATGTTGAATACCGGTTTACCAGAATTAAAAGCAAACTCATTAGCGAGTGATTCTCATCTAATTACTTAAGTTGTTTAAAACTAAGCTTTCCAACGTTCCTTAAATGTGTGAATTCACAAGTGCAAGTGCACGCCTATACTTATTGCCGTGCATTAACTCGTGGTATGGTTACTACGGTACTTAAAACTTGGGAATATTTCAGTGCCTTGGGATTTAATTCCACTTAAGAATATGTAATTGATCGTAAATCATTTACTTAACTATGACACGTACGGGTAATCCCGAAAGGAAAAATGGGATAGAAAGTAGAGTGATAAAGCTAAGAATTTTGTGTTTGGCATAGCTTATGGCTGGATGACCACCCAGAAATAATCCAGATTGGTTTTCTAGTTTTAGCCTAACTTTCGTCTACTTCATGTGTGCCTTCACGAACAAGTGTGCGAGACAAAATAATGTTTGTTCATTTAAACAAAACTAGACGTTTGAAAAACTGAGTTAACAGGGGAAAAACTCTAATAACTGGAATTGAAAAAATAAAGGGGAAACATACGATTTTTTTTTCCAAACTTTTTCTTAAAGAGGAGACATTAGGTTTCCACTGCGTTTCATAATAACATGATGGAGTTTCGTTTGTTTGTGCGATAATACTTAACGATACTTAACAAGTGTACCGTATGTATCAATACTAAACGTGGTTAGTGGGTAGTACATCTTTAGTGTTATATACTATCTGTGTTCCTCATGTTGCGAAAACACTGACATGAAAATGGGGTGGCAAACGCCATTTTGAAGCTCACCTCTTCATCTGGTTTAGCCTAGTTTCGTCTTAGATGCGTTTTCATCAGAGTTGATTAAAATCAACGTCGTTAACGTATTTCATGATTAAATTAGGATTCCTTCTCAGTTTTACCCTAATCCCATTTCCTCTCGAGGTTTCTCAGTTTGAGGTTGCCACCGTCGCATTTACCTGAAATTTGCTATCTTTCGATTAGTTCTTTTCTGTATATGTGTGTTCAACCGATGTGAGGCACCCTGAAATTACTATGATAACAACTGTTCCGGCGAATAAAGGAATAAAAATCATTGAATAAATACGATTACTCGTATACTACAGTATATAATGTATATACACATGAAATATCATTTTGGTACACTTCTCCTCGTATTCTAACTCCTCGTATTAACCCTTGATGTTAATTATTGATATCACTTTTTATTTCTTTTAGATTATTTGTAGATGTTTATTTGTTTGATTCAAATATAGGCTTATGCACGCCCTTGCAATAATTTTTTTTTAATTCTTCAACTATACTAATAATACTGTTTGTTTGCACCAACTTCTGGTTGCCTTAACGCCAAAATAGGATGTTTAGTTATAAATGTAGTTTACCTAACTTCTACAATATTTATAAACAAATGCATTATAGCGTCATCATGTTGTACCCTACATGTAGTATTTCAAAAAACAACGTTTGAAGGAAGTTTTTGTTGACCTTTTTGATGCCAGAGGCTTGAGATAATAACTCATGTAACTCTTGAGAACAATCACCATAACTTGCTACCGCACTTTCATGAATCAACATGTAATAGATGTCAAAAGGTAGCCGAAATATGTACTAGAACTAGCTCTACATGTACAAGTATGTATGTCGTTTTCGTTTAATATGTAATTTGCATTTCCACAGTAAAATATCGCGTTTGGATTACATTCACATTTTCTAGTTATTGAAATACAAAACACTAAATGAAATCAGGGACGGTAAAACAATAATCCTAAGGAGAAAATATCTCTAACCAGTTTACATGTAAATATTTATAAAAGAAATGCGAAGACAACATCCGTGTTACGTTTTCCAGATGCTTTCTTTGTGCAACATATTAGTAACATTACTGAAACGTGTTTTGTACGTTGACGTACTATAAAGTTTCTCATCTTATTTGCAACAAAGTAACGGATGTTGAATGCATTATTTTGATGTTAAATAAAATTTAAGTTGAACAGATGCTCATCAATACACTCTTATGCCTTGTGTAAAATATGGAAATAAGGTGCAAACAACTAAACATTCTGATCAATTTATTAACCAAAAAACCATTAAGTTTAGCCCGCGATATGGTTATGATTAATGCAATTTTGGATTTCTAAACCTAGATATCTTGAAAATATTGAATTTATAAAAATGCAAAAAAGGATAGTACACATGCCGTCATCATGCATGAGCTATGCCGTTGTACTGCTGTGTTGGTAAATAAGTTTTTTTTTTCCTGGCTTCTGTATTATTATCCGCCCGATATTAGAGAATTTATGATATGCATTATTGTACCGACATTGTGCACAAAAGATACATATTAATGTAATTAATTTACCTTACAAGGCTTACACAAACAGGTCTGGCATATTCCCATTCAGCTTGCATGTAATCTACTTAGAGGGCACCACATAACACATCTACAGAATTATCAATTGATAAACCATGCAAATTAATATTATTCAAATATAATTCGTATATGATTGTTCACACAGATACTGAGTACCTATAATCAAGCTTTATTATAAAACTTGATGCATCAGCATGCAATATTTTCATTGTTTGCAATGTTTCTTAAATCTTTTGCAAACTCTTACAACACATTAAACTAGGCCTAAACATTTTAAAACATATCCAAACATTTCCTACGAAATAAGGATAAATTTCTGTAATTCCTGTAAAAAAATGGTCATTATAGGAGAGTCAAAGACCAAACTAATTGCACAACCTCATTTATTTGATTTATAAAACCTCGTTCTCATATAACAGAATTAAGCTTCTGAATTCCTGAAACAATTGGCAGCATCTGCTCGATTACAACAATGTTTTTTTTAACAATTTTTTAGCTCATGACACACATGAAATAAAGAAAAATCCCCCAGTTTCCGCTGCACACCTGGGGACACTGGTTGAAAAACACTGCTCTGTGTGCCATTTTATTCATATATACTTTTTCCTGTAAATGCATGTATGTACTCTCCCCTACTTGTAATGGGTAGCATGTGCGTTTCCATTTTCACTTAAATTGGCCGCAGCCACTGTTATTCCATTACACATTGCGTCTTCGAGCAAATTTACAGTATAGACCTTACTGGCATTGTTACGTAATTTATCATTTGCTCATTTTAGCAGTTTTATATTGTGAAAAATGACCACTTGCGTGATGAAATATGATCTACAGTCAGCTCCAGACAAAGGCATGGTTTCCGTCCCGTCTTGTTAGTGTTAATACATTTCCATAAAGCACGCTAAGAATGTTATTACGCAGAATTGTGCGCATTTTGGCTTTGAGTTAGGAATTACCACTTCAGTTTTTTCTTTCTGGG
The DNA here is from genome assembly GCA_033995625.1 of Ophyiulus pilosus. Classification (NCBI taxonomy): domain Eukaryota; kingdom Metazoa; phylum Arthropoda; class Diplopoda; order Julida; family Julidae; genus Ophyiulus; species Ophyiulus pilosus. The sequence continues at coordinate 18,988 of JAUJYV010000345.1, forward strand.
TCCTTTTTCAGTCTAGGTAAGTCCGTGGTCGCTCCTACAAGTAGGCCTACGTGATTAATGGAATTCAATTAGAGGCTACGTGCCACAAAACTTGTGGACCGAAACTATGACGGCAGTATTTCTAAAGCACTTATGAAAATTTATGAACCTTCATTTTGAGGAAAGCATGGAAAGGCCCACAATTCTTACTTAGGGTTAAGAGGACCTTTCTTTATGTACTGTAATTATACGATACCCGCTTATGTCAACTTCACGCATTATGCAGTTTTAGTTGTTTCAACCAGAAAGGGTAAACATTATTTATGTCCTTTTTAAAATTCTGACCTTTAAGGATTTTCTTAAAAATAATAACGTACAAGATGAGCGAAATTTATAAATGTTGAATATGATAAAATGGTGCAAAATGTATAAATTTAAGCAGTTTCACATAATTTGCAAATGTTGTTAAAAAAATGTTCGTTAGGAATTGTTTGGCAATTATTTGTGAATTGGACATCAACCAGTCATGGAATAATTAACAGCTGTGTGCAGGTTATTTGTAGGATTTTTAAATGGCAAACAAAAAATCGATTGCTATGCAAGGCGTTTTGCTTTTCCCATCAATCTTGAAAATGAGTAGCGTGTTCAATATTAAGCTAGGAAAGCTCCCATACGAACTTTGTCATTTCACCAATATTGTTGTTGGCAGGTGTCGTTTTTGCGCATGGTTTGCTTCTATAGATCATGGTTTCTGTAATGAGAAAATGGGACGAGATGGTTCTTAATTTCCTCTCTGATTTCAACGACGATAATTGACCACAGTCTTTGATAATAGCATGTGCGCATTGGCACACGCTACTCTTCCTAAAATATATCTGTATTTGCAAAGGTTCGATACAACTTTGGTCCAATTATAAGGATTTGTCGAAGTGGAAATTGCCTCTGGGAAGATTGCATGTGTTTGAAGTGATTTCGCTCTGTATAATTATTAGAAAAAATGGCAATGTAGTCGTAGAAAACGAATTGGATTTAAGCCATTTATTTAAATTCATTGTATTATTCTCTTGAATAACTGTTATGTTGCAAGATCGCTCACCTGATGGTGCATATATATAATGGAACTTAATTACTGAAATTGTTCAGACAATCCTAAATATTGTACATGCGTTACTGTATATGTTTTACTTAATTTATATAATTAACTTGGCATATTGTGAAGGTGTTTAAATTATAATTGGTTTGGTTGTTTAATTAGCCTGATTCGTTAATTCATTTTCTTTAAGAAGATGTACAAATGTTGTAGTATCAGAAACTTGATTGGGCATTTTTGGACTTGTTTCTTACATCTTAGAATAAAAAAATTTCAAATCTTTTGAAATACGTTTTATTCCAACTTGTGTGTGTTGCACATGCTGAAAACTAAATCTAAATTATTCTGGTCAACTTTTTTCTGTTATTCTTAATCATTCTTGCTTGCAAAACCATCTATTTAAAATATGCCATATTCTACGTCACCGTTCCAGATAACACATCATTTAGTGTGGTCTCCGATGTGAATTTTGGCGAATGCAGTAGCCGAAATAACTTGTCTTTGAATGTTTCATGAAAAGTTGAAAGAAATACTTGCTAGTTCTTGCATGCCAAAGGAATAAATGTGCCATCCCTCGTTAAAAGTTGTCTGTTCGCGAAGGCATTTCGCAAATGGTACGTGCTCTCGATTCCTGGATTTACTCGTGTTCGCAATGCCGATGGTTTTAAAAGCCGTTTGGAGCAGTTTTATATTGTATATCGAGTATATACAAAACGCTGAAAAGTCTAAATTTATATCCCGGTCCATCCTAAAACAAGGTGTTGCCTTAGCCGAAACTTTATGGCGCAATTCGCTTCCTTTTTTTTTCAAGGGATGTGCCATGACTTCTTGAATAGCCTGGATAAATAAACAAAGAGCATTTTTACAACTGACTAGATCGAGCTTTTGGGGTAATAAGATGCAGGGTAAGGACGCAAACACCAGTTAGCAGTACAAGAATAGATTGCACCATTTGGCTTTCCATTTCTAGACTATATTCGCTTATTCGTTTGTTTTTGTTTCGTCGTGTTTTATGTCTTATGGCATTGGTTTACATTAAAAATAAATTGCCCGTATTTGTTTTTGTTAATGAGGACACAGCAAATGTTATGGACGTAAATTTATCCTAACTTATATTTAGTGCAGGCCGGGCAGACAGATGCATTAGCCCGCGTATGTACCTTTCGGCACTCACCGTGAAATATTACCCTTGGGGATTTTTTGGTGGAAATTAACTGCAAGACAGTAGGCCGTAGACCTGGCAAATTCCTATCATCTAAAGTGCATTTCTACTGCGTATATAGTATGTTTAACGTACACATTTAAAAGTATTTTTACAAAAGGGGGTTCGCTGATTCCTAAAGTACGTTTGGTGACCTTGCGAATCTCCCTGTCGACATTTTTAAAATTTAAAAAGTGGAATTTTTTTCTTATATGGAGTTGTTTTGTACAGCTGATCATCAGCTAATTAGTACGGCTAGTGGCCATGGTGTCAGCTTGTCCTATGGCAAGTTGGACCCCTTTAAACATTGACAATATGTTACAAATATGAATGACCTTTTAGTAGTTTAATAATAACTTTTAATATACATTTATTTGGCAAAAAATTATAATTGTACCATTTATTGAAACTTGTATTTATTTCTTATAAAAAATGATAAATTTATATAACATAGTAATTGTGGGTGGAGAGCTCCCAAACAATATTTTTAGACCCATTCAGCCAAAGTATATACGTAATGTAAGGTCGATGAAGATCTGTCTGAAAATACAAATTCAACCCCAAAATGATGGCACTGAAACTTACGTAGGGGAGAAAAAGAAAATGCCTTTACATATACATGGTTTTTCTCAGTTATATTCACATAACCCGATGCCTGCTCTAGTTTACGATTATAATGTGATGATCGTGCACTCGTAACACATTTACCTCGGGCTTGGCATCATTTTTGATACTTTTCCAGATTAGCGGAAGTTGCCCAAACTCGTGTTTCTCTCAATGTTGGCACCTGTTTTGCCGCGCACTTTCCCAAAACCCGCTGACATTACCATTCGCTTGAATGAACATTGAGGTTTGAAGAATTGCGCAAAATCTTGGCACGTTTACGACGCAAACACACAATCGCGTGTACCGAACGTGGTGTGAGAACACTTCTTCCCAACCCATTTTCATACCGTAGAAATTAACCCGTGCAGCTGCGGCACAATTAACCGCAGCATGAGTTCCCCCTATTATGCAAATAAGACAGATGCCTAACAAACTTTCCTCAAGCATTTCAGTGTGAGGTCGCTTATAAACGCCTGCGGTTGGCATAAATCCATCGAATTAATGCATTTTTTCTGTTGTTGTTTAGCACGAGGTGTTTTTTTTTCCGGGGGTATAAATCAATTGAAACTGGAAGACGAGTCTCTATGCTAATTGTGTCTGGCGCTGGTATTTAAAAGAAAATTGCTATACATGCATTCTTCGAATCTAATCCATGCTTCTAGCAGCACGCCCTACAGAATGGGAATTGGTGAATTTAATGGAATGTTCGTGAGGTGATTGTCACTCAAATTGTGAGATTGATGGAAACGAACTTCCGATGCAATCTCGCGGGGATTTTTTTTCTCTTGTGTGGATTTTGTAATTTGCAGCATGATCTCCTCGTATTGTGCGTAGGCTTGAAAAAGCTGCTTTATTTGAACTTATGCGTCTTCGAACACGCCGTTCTGCCACTTATTTTAAAATTGAGTCACTATCGGAATTCGAAATAAATGGATTTTGCGTCTGTTTGAATGGACCGAGGTAGAACGTCTTAATAAAGATGTCGGATCGCTTTTGAAAGCAGATTGTTAGGGAAAATCCCTGCAGATTGGCAGCTCATCTTGCATTGCTGCTAGCAGTGTTTGCCTACCTTTAGGGGGTGTCAGTCGGTCCATCGGCTTTAATCGTCGATTACGTTAATCATAAGTTAGCCCAACTGCTACAAACTAGCTTTTTTCTTATAGACGATTTGCATGTCAAACTGTTATGAATTCGATTACTGAAGTTCGAAAATAAAATAATGCTGGATAGTTTAATGTATTACTTTGGAATATTTAGAAAGTCAATTTAATTCTATCTGAAGTCAATTATTTAATTAAAAGGTGTAACAAGTGGAATATTCGTAGATTATATAGTTCAGCAGTGTTTCTCAGCATAGGGGAATGCACATGAATGTACAGTGCTGTCAGCCATTAAAGTGGAATCTAATGTTAGTTTGTATTGTGTAATGTATGGTAAGTCTATCTAGTAGAATTGTCTAGGTTTTTTTTTTCTTTTTTCAAGTATACAATTATTTATAAATTTCAAGGGATGATAGATTAAAAGCAAACACAATAAATCAGTTTCATTTGAGTATATGTCTACAAAGTGTTGTAATTTAAACTTGATAAACAACACAAAAAGTGATAGTGTAAAACATTTACCACATTGTATAGTTTTAAAGTATAAATTACTTGTGGTTTATTTCGTGGCTATTTTGTTGTCTGAAATTATTCCGAGATCGCGATCACGAATTGTTTACCCAATGTATATTATTTAAAAAACATGTTGAGCATCTTTTTCTTTAATATTGATAAACTGGAACAGATAGCCCATCATTAAGTTTAGGAATTCGCTCACTCGAGCAGAAATAAAAAGTAGTCTATAAAAGGAAAGTAAAAGCCTTCGCTAACTTGTAATGCGAACCATCTTCGTGGTAAATAATTACTGCAGCAACTCTTTCGGCTTTCACTAAAGGCTTAAAGTGCAGCAGGGAACCCACTTAGAGGATTGCTCACTTCTTAATTAATAATGAATTATGTGTCATTCTAATACGTTGTCGCTTTTAGAAGCACAAAGCTGCATTCTAATGAATCGGGATGACCCGCTCGCTTATAGCCCAAGTTGAGATGAAATCTTCGGTATGAAACTAAATAGATTGTTAAATTTTTATATGTTATTCATAGTAATAGAGAGAGTTTGAGCCAGCCAACGTTAACGAAACGATAACGAGAAACAGCGCTGGCGGCCCGGAATGGCATTAGAATGCCATGCTTCGCATAGGGTAGTCCTTGACATTTCAAGCCGCCAGCGCTGTTTCTCGTTATCATTTCGTTAACGTTGGCTGGCTCAAACTCTATTGTATACGTTAGATGACGAAGCGATGTTAGAATATCTATGCAGTAGAAACAAATCCGCCATCTTTGGGAACCAACTTGGTCAAATTTTCCCTGCTTTGCCATGTTATGTCAATCCCGAGATGGTCTTAAATGCTCGCCCCTGTCACGTGCATGCTATCAATTACAAAACATAAAAATACAGATGATAAATCTTCCAGCGGGTTCACCGATATTACCTAAAAAATAAAAACACCATCAGCTCAGTATGAGGCAACTTCAACAGAAACTGCTTTGGACTCGATTGATTTATGATTACAAAATTCTCCATGTGCGCATGCTCGTGACGTCATTGACTATGTATTTTGGACTTGATTCCTCACACGCTAATCGTGAATGACTCTTCAATTCCAGCCTAGTAATTTCATGTTAACATGATTGCACACGTACGCTTTCATGAAAAATCGCTATGCGACTAATTTGCATATGCGCTAATAGTATTCATTAAGTTTAGGCCGCCAAACCGTTCAACTTTGACTTGGGTATCACACATATTTTAAGGGGCAACTCGTTCAACTACCTTCGCATTCACACTTTGTTAAATTCCAATGAATCAACAATAGAGAGTTTGAGCCAGCCAACGTTAACGAGACGATAACGATGACGAGAAACAGCGCGGGCGGCCCGGAATGGCATTGGAATGCCATGCTTCGCATAGGGTAGTCCTTGACATTCCTGGCCGCCAGCGCTGCTTCTCGTTATCGGTACCGTTATCGTTTCGTTGACGTTGGATGGCTTAAACTCTCTAATAGCTGAAGTCACGAAATGGATTTCTTCCGATTGCTAACCGATTTCCAGCCATGTAAAATGACCTAGTATAGGTAGTGTGTAGTACTACACTGTACACTGTATTCTGTATGTATGACTGCTGCAATCGACTTCACTTAAAGTTGAAGTGTTTCAGACAAAAAATGCTTCTCGAATAGTTCTAAAGTGCATTACAAAGCCATTAGGCCAATAATGCGCGGTTCATGAGACAGATAAAAGGATTTTTTTTAGCTGTTAGGAAATTTGAGCAATTCTGATTGGATTTTTGGATGTGCTAAAAGTAAGTGATCAATTGTTCTTCCTTGAAAAATGTTTCCGATCGCCTTAAAGGACCTTAAAGCCTACAATGCATGCATAAGTCAATCAATGTTTGGTTTTGCTCTGGCTTCCTAAAGTGACTTCCTGCACGACCTAATGGACATGAATAATACATGGAATTTTTCTGCTGATATCTCCTTGTTTTCTATCTTTCTAACGGGATAAAAGGACCATTTCGCTTCTTCTAGGTTTTCAGTCTAGCTTGACTTTGTTGGATTGGATATACGGGCAATTTCGGATCGTTTAGCTTTTTTTTCTTCTTCGTTTTGTTTTTAATGCTTATTTAGCACTAACAGTCGACCATAGAAGATATCGATAGCACAATTGGATTCGGATAACGGGTTTCAGGCAAATCACGTTGCTCGTTTTAGGGTCAGTTTTATGGCAGTCGAGGTGTGGGTAATAATACTTGAAGACGTTAAATCGCCTCCATTGAATGATTGCGCGTCGAAAATAAATTGATCCTACAGTCAATTGCAAATAATGATTGCACAGTACATGTATTGCAATACTTTAAACGCATACATGTATCCTATAATGAAATAAATTAAATTGGGTACTTTCACATAGTTGGCTGATTAGCCTTATAGGGAGTTGTAATGGCTTTAAGGATGCCCTAGTTATCAAGACATTCTTCAGATACTAAGGCTTAAAGCCTCCTATGTGAAGGTATCTACTGTCTGTATGTACACCAATGGCTGATCTTAAGCCTAAAATGCATTTTTATGGAATGAAAAACTATAAAATGTAGTTGTTTTTTTCAAATTCGAAAACAGTCGAACCCGCTTAATTGCACATCGATCCGGCAAGTCGAAAATGTGCAATTAAACGGTGTGCAATTACGCGGGTTCGACTGTGCTCTTTGATGGTTTTGAGATGGTAATCTTGCACTTGCTAGGGAATTAAATGTTGTTACATACCTTCTAACAATAGGCGAAAATTAAGTTGGTAAGGCGGTATTGCGAAATAAGGAAGTTCAGATGTTTTGAAATTCCCTTAATTTATACATTCTGAGATAAGCTCACGTAAATGAGTAGGTAATTTTTTGTTTGAAATTTATCGCTTCCTTTTGCTCCCCATTCCTTCATTGCCTGCATTCACGTTACGCTATCCTTAATCTCTCCTTAATTAATCTTTTTAGCCCCACCTCCATCTCCCCTACACTTATTAAAATTCAAAGTTTGAAAAATCTTCCCATGTCCATCATTTAAATTGCGGATAAGATCTACGAATTTAAGAAGGTTAAATGGTTAAATTTTATCCTTTTTGGGGAGGGATTAGTTCCTCGATATCATTTGCACTAGTTATAAATTAGAAAAGCTGACAGGAGGTGGGGCGATATTAAAGAGGCACATTTATAGGTTGTCGTATGCATACAATAGTATCTTTGTTCGTTTTGGTTAAACAGCAAAAACTTGTTGGAAAAGTGGCTTAAATTATGCAAAAAACCTGACCTAAAATGTTGTTGAAAACTTGAAATTTATTACTTTATCATTATTACTGCCTGTAACATAAGTGTCACATCACTTTAAAACCTTCCTTTCATTCTAACGTTATTATTTTACATAATAACTTAGGATTATATCTACTTAGTTTCAGATCATAATAATTCTATTTCGTGCGTGTTCTTTTTTTGAATAAAAATGTAGACATCTTATGCCGCGTTTAAGTGACTACATTTTTCACCTTAAGTTAGTCATCAACTTATGGTTCCGGGCAGTTCAATTAATGATGATTTATCAGCATAAGTCAATCAAAAAATCGCTAAACAACGAAACTGCGCCTCACTACAACCACAATTACGATCAAATGCAATGGAAAATTTCTTAAAAATGAATGGCTTAATGTTTATGTAGCTATAAACGTTAGATTTGTAAGAGAAGCGCACATGAGTGCTCATTGGTCAGATTTGGAGACCTGTACTTCAATAGCGTAAAAAATGCACCCTTATTAGTCCAATTATAGCGCATCATTTCATATTTGGATGCAAACTAGAACAATTCTAGATGCCAACATTTCTGAAGTATTAAGCACTGCATCTTTATCATAAATTCGAAGAATCAAATTTACAAAACTGCTTGCTCGCAATTTATTTGAAAATGTTCCATCTAGAATTCTTAAATAAGATTACGTAGACTATATTTTTGCTGCTTATTAAGCATAATGATGTGATTAAATTTGCTCTTAATAATTTAATTTCATTAGTATCACTCATTACTCATACACTCATTACAACTTGTTCTTAAACGCAGAATAACTAATGAACACTCGTGAAACAAACCATTTGCAGCGTCAATTACGTGTATAGTTACTAGTTAATTATTTTTACATAGACTTTCATGTCCTTGACACATAATCCCAGGAAACTAAGTTTAGGGCGTAAATTGAAGGTCTGCCATGTGCACCAAGCACTTTATTAGATCACCCCTTGGCTCTCAGGGGCAACTGCTGCTTAGTGGTTTAACTCGACCCCCTACAATTCCCTGGATTTGTGCTGTTTCCATGGCGACTGTTTGGATTTGATCTGCACCACTCATTCTGCTTGCTAGCCCTCATTTCTTTGTATTCATGATCAATAATTTGTACACAAATCCAAGATATTCGCCTAATGTAATGACTATAAAAACTATCGAATGCTGAGACGGCTAGTTAAATAATTGAAAAAATCACCGTATGCAGAAAAAACGTTGCTCAGAGATCAAAAATACTCATTATTTTTATTGAAAATCCCCATGACTGATTTGATGGCATTAGTTGAGCGTATTTCTATATTTAAGAATAATGGAGGTTTGAAATTTATTCAGTTATTGGTGAAGTAAACCCATATTATCAATCGATGTAGTTGTGCAGTATTAGCTCATACATGTACATTCTGTTAAATCTCTTTTAAACGACAGTTTCTTTACTCTTTCTATAAAACTAATTTATTTAAAATGTAAGTTGTATAAATTATTTGTACAAAGGTGGGTTATACGTCGTTAAATTCATTGGTGAATGATACATTTTTTTATTTTGCGATCAATCAACGATGCATGGTGGGAATTGAAAATTCAAAATGTAACTTTAATGAGAAAATTCTAAACAAAGTAGACATTGAATCGTATATTAAATGTAGACAGTTTGAGAACTATGGAGTAATTAGGTGTTGCTTATAAAGTCAAACTGGTCCGTAGTAAAAAAAAAATGTGGAGAAGATAGTCTTATTCAGTATATAAAATAAAGAATGATATTCCACAATACATAATGCGTTTACTATGCTGTGTTAACTATTAGCATAATTTTGAAAATAATTCATGAAAACCTGTATTTCATGTTGAAATATGAAAAAGTCAAAAAAGAATCATGAACGATTTTTTTCAGAAGTTGTAACTTAGCTTGGAATTTTACGTTTATTTAAAAGTTTTAAAAAAATGTTATGACACCTGCGTTAAAATCAATTTCACATTAGTATCTTTAAAAAAAATACAATTTTCGTATATCATTTTGAATTTTGTTATGCTGACAGTTTAAACCTTAAATTCACAATCTTGATGGTATTCTAGTGGTTATCTAGTAGGTCCCGTAACACCTCGTTCACACGAGGCCGTATCAGCTGATTTGCCATACGAGGTTTTTTACCGTATTATTCAGCAGCGCATGCTTTTCTATCGGTAAGTTCACACTATACGTCTACGGGAATGAGACGCATCGTGTGAACGCACAGATAGAAAAGCATGCGCCGAAAAAAGCTCGTACGGCAAAACAGCTGATACGGCCTCGTGTGAACGAGGCGTTACTGTATATCATTATACTAAAAGTAGGCAAACCCGCATATCACGTATGCTGGCAGTGATTGCCCTCTTACGTTTCTGAACTATTGCGATAACTAATCATCTCGTTTATCAGCCTTGGCTTAACAATCTCTTAGGATTATGCAATTTACCTAATTGGACATTAAACATGCTGAAGGTTTCTTTTCTATAAATCTTTAGAAATTTTGAAGGCATTGATCCTCATCGTGGCATATTAAATGGGTTTTCAGTAGTTAATGGAACGATGCATTACCCCAACCACAATCTATAATTTTTGCACGTTTTCTTCCAATATCCAAATTAAGGTTTTCCTTAATTCGAAATAATCTTTTTGAGAGTTTCTTTTTTAATCCCAGATAAGATGCACATTTTCGAATTAAGGTTTAATTTAATTAGCGTTAATGAGACCAAGATAAATGTGGCGTCGTTAAGACAACCCGTTCTCAGAAAGGAAATTTAAAGTTATAGCCATCGAATATTTATCCGTTTCTATACTTGCCTGCCATTCGAGAAAAAAGCCATAGATGGCGCCACCTTTAGCGAGGCATTGCTTATATAGGGAGGACTGAACCTTCTTTATAAAATTGAAACAGAAATGTTAAATTATAAAGTAAATTGTCCTTGATATTCGTTGAGTTTGATTCTAAAATTATAATTATGCTACAACAGTTTTTGAGATTGATTTCGTAAATGTTACAGGTATTAGTATTTTATCATATCAAAACAAAATTCACTTTGTCAGATTGTTTTTCATCAAAATGTCTAATTAACGTTCTTGAGATTAATCTCAACTTCATGCACAATTCTAAAACATACTTGTAAATGCAATAGAATACTTGCATTGACTACTTGTATACCAGATTGTGTTTAGCAACTTTATTTTCTATTAGTATAAGCGATAATTGCCTTTTTTAGTCGACGTTTTATCTTTTGGAAAATTATGCACTTATTATCTTGTACAAAATAGGACTGGTAAACATTTTAAGAAGTTATTTTACACGATAGAAAAGTCATCGGGTCAAATTATAAGAGGCGATGCTAAACTCAGCATCCTTCAAACGAGTTTTTGACGAGAGTATTAAAGTATAATCCCAAACTAACTGGAACAATTAACACCACTGAGTTGTTAAATCATCGTTAAAATGTACTACATAAGCTAACGTGATAGCTGACCAAATTTAGATGGTTCCTCTTTTTTTATAACTATTTGATATGCGGTATATATACTGTGCATGTGCATTTGGTTTCTAAATCATTTTTAATTATTTTCATACACGTAAAATATGATGAGACATCCAATACCATTAATGAGATAATGGAAAGACGAGCGAGACCGAATGAGAAAATAATGAGATTTAACGAGAATCCATTAGCCAAGGAATTTTTATGAACTTGTGTTTGACAAAGGCCCTTAATAATGTCTATTCGAATGTAGTTGGCCCACAAAAAAAAGTAGAGCTCTTAAAAACTGATAAGAAATATTTTCAGTATAACGAGATAATAGAGCGGTCTGTATTGAACATTACATTTTTCACTGAAGGGACTCTGAGTTATTGGATCCTTGAATAAAGGGAATCATTTTCAGGATCTAATAGTCGTGGGATGTTACTTAATCTAATTAAACCGTACACCATAGAAGAGGATGTTCACTCGGTTCTAATGGTAGCATTAATCTGTATTTTCTGTTAGATTTACTGTATATAAAAAGCTCGTAAAATAAGATAAGTTCTTTCCACGAAATCGGACTAGCTGAGGCTTCGATTTCACCAAATTGCTGTTATCCAGTAAAATCGTTTCATGAATACAGTATAACAGTGGTTTTTGAACGGCATACAAAATTAGGCACTTCGGATGAATAACATTGGAATACGAGGAACCAAACTGATCACATAACCAAAATCTCCCGGTTGGAATAATGAATAACACGTTCATGTATGACTTATGTTTTCATATATGGTCATACAATGTATTTGGCATATATGCCCTACATCTCCATATATGTATGTCAATACATCCCCATTTATGGCTTTACATGGTTTCAAATATATATATATATATATATACAGTATATCATTTTACATATATTAACATACTTATATTGCCATACATGTTTTCAAACCTAGATGGTATTTGGCATATATCGAACATTTTTTTTTCAAACATATAGGCTAATGGTATTTTCAATATAGTACTTTCAACAATGATGTACTTTTACATATGTATTACCATATAAGGTATTTTATCCTAGATGGAATTCCAACAAAGACAATCGCAAGCTAAAGCAATTTCTGTTTACCCACGACTTGCCTATTTAAGAGGAACCTAACCTACGAGTATACTTGTATATATACTATATGGTCCTATATAATTTTTACCAACGTTAACCAGCCGTTTTGTATCTGTGCAACATAGTGAATTTCTGATAAGGTTATCAATTTACTTTGCGAGAATCTAACATTTTTTACGAAATAAATTTCGGAGTAAGCAGATATGCCTGTTGACCAAACAACGCACGACCATTAATTTAATTTGATGTGCGCTTACAGGTACGAAGTGCACTTTTAAATTTGACTCCTGCTTTCATTTCCTCTATCAAACGTCCAGCAAAGCAATGCAATAGGACATTGATTGGCTGAATAATTGCGCACGTCGCCGACCTTTTCTTGCTCGAGTTCAGCCAAATCGCATTTGTTGCCTTGACAACCATGAAGTTGTCACCAAATACTTGATTTACGATCAACTTGCACCCGTCTCGTTTAGTACCATCCCATATATGGCCCCCTGCGAAGGTGGATGTCACGTGGTCTTAACGTACTTAAGGCACGGGTTGTGGGGTACACCAGTCCCTGGAGAGGATAGTAAAAACACAATGAACATGTTAGGAGGTTAATGGTATACCAACTTTTTTTTAAAAAAAGTGCACATGGGATGTGCCTTGATCTTCGTTAAGCTAATGGAAACTGAGATGACCAAAATACCCATCTCCAATTTTCGAAACACGGCTCTTTTAATTGCGTTTTATGACGCTATTTGCTAAGACGGTAAATATATTAGGGCGGTCTCATTGGAATAAGATATCTCCTGTGACGTCATTTGGTTCGATCTGTCGAATAGAATCCGGACAGTGTTCTGAGAAGGTAGCAATTTTCAATCTTATCTAATGTGCACGCCTTAATTGCTTCAGATAATTGCGCAATACTTGACTTTCTGGCTTGGGCCTAATTGTTCCTGTACGTCAAGTGCGTGTCAAGGAGTCTGGTTCATTATTTTGTGGTATCCAGGAATTGTATTACATCTTTGGTCAAATTAGTTTTAAAATTAGTTTTCCAATATTCCTTATCTATGTAAATTAAGGTGATCAACACACTACACCAGCAATAAAAATAGCAGCGTATTATATTATGGATGTTTATCTAGTGTTGTGTGTACATGCATGCGCATTCAGAATACACAAGTTTGGGGATGCCAACATTTTGGCCTTTTTAAGTGTGGCTTGATCATTTATAAAAGTGTGAGTAGCATGTGTAATATTCGTGCCAAGTGGATGAACCACTCGCAATAATTCACCATATGTAGGCCATGTTTATTTCACACACGAGATTATTTTGGACAAATCTTCTCAGTCGCGACGTTCACACTAGCTTCAACTAAATAAATTCATCACGTATGACTAATGGCCGCGATTAGTAAATGGTGTACGTACCTGCCAAACACTATTTTACTTTTATGGATGAAACCTAAGCGGATTTCTTTAGGAGGAGTTTAATCTGACTTCGCAAGCCAATCGATTTCCAAATAAATGACTTAAATTGAGTGAAAATCATGATGAATTACCCGCAAATTTTAATTCGTCAACACGTATCTTAATATTTTCTAGATAAATTCGCAATAAAATCTATTGCTATATTTCATAAAATGGCATTAGAGATAGTCCGAAACCATACGGTGGAGAACAGATTATTTTAAAGATATTCATGAACACTACACTGGAACTCCAAATCCTATTAAGTGGTTAAATAAGCTATTTGAGCTCAAAGTGTATACAAATTTGTTGCAGAAGCACGTTTTATATAAACAAAATAATATAATCAAAGTAATTGATTTGGACCTTTGGTGGGGCACACTGTTTACATTTGTCATTGCGAACTGAAAATTAGGAACAAAAAATGTTTTCAAATTCAAATTTTCCTGAATTTTCCAGTAAATTAGCCTGACAACAACAGAAACTAATCAGCTTTTCTATCTTCTTTTTGTTCAAGAATAGGAATCGATCTCCTGTTGCTAATAATTTGTTCGTCGTCCTTTATTCCAGTATAGAAATAATGTCTTTATATTATATTCAAATTGGTTCAACTGCTTTCGACGTATTTTTAAGTTGCCTTAAACCTGCAAAATTCGTGCTATCACCATGGCTACTGTCGAGCAGAGCTCAGATGTCCTGTTTCCTTGACTACCGAAGCAGCATGCAGGGCCTACCCTTAAAATAAAACGTATTTAATTCAGCTCGTATTTACCCAATTAAGTAGAGGGGCAACGTTATTGCTTTGTTCATGCTGTTCTCTATGGCATCCTATGTGTTCTGGTCCTTGTGTGTGTGCACTATCCGTAGATAAATAAATGAAAATGTATCTATCTTGAGATAGAAAGAGGTTTTACAGTGACTCGAGTATGTGCTTTATCCAAACATCTTTAAAACTAACTGCATGATATCCTCAGGGATGCAGACAACTAATCTTTGAATTTTAATGTTTCCTCCTGCGCCAGTTATCATATATACTTAATGGATTTATTATGCGAAGAATTAATTATTAAAATCGATTTCAACTTAACTTGTTCTTAGTACATTTCACGTTGTTTGCACACACTTGTGGTTGATATACTATATATATAAACTTATAAAGATTGCAGGCTGTACTGTGATATACAAGTTCTTTATAAGTTTTTTTCGAAATTAAATCTATAAGTCTAGTTTATTTTGGTGCTGTGTTTCGTATGCATATAATTAAAAAAAGAAGTAATTCAATTTCTCTTATGTGTATTCTACTAATGGACTTATGTTTAAGTAGAGGTTTACTTATCGATCTTTTACACATACTTGTACAGTGTCAAATCGCTTATAGAACAATTCTTCCTTTTGGTGTTGAACACATTCAAAACCGTCACCAAAGAATTTGAATTTTAGTTCTTTGAATGTTTTTACCAAAAACTTTTCATTTCTCATTCATGTTGGGAAGTCAATCTGTTACTATTTAAAAGTTAATCAATCAAAAAAGATTTTATATATACATTTCATGTTAGGAATTCAATCTGTCACTATTTAAATGTTAATCTCTCAAGCAAGATTAAAACCTTAAAAATTCATTCTACGATCAATTGTGCAAGGAACTTTTGTGACATTTTTAGAATGGATTTTTAAATTTACTCCATCAGTATATATGGGAGTATTTTGCCCCTACAAACTGTTTAAGCGACCTTTTGATGCTCAGATATATAATGCCAAACTTTTATATGCGAAACTTGCATACATTATTCTTTGACTGTGGGTCACTCTTTTTCACTATTTTTATACTCCAAATTTTGCTAACTCGTAAAAACAACATACTTTGTGAAATCGCCAGGGTACATGTAGAATTTTTACACAGAAGTTTACAAAATCGCAATGTTATCATTTTGTATTTTATGACCACGATCGATTTCAATTTTCGTAATGGAAATTTCATGTAAATTTAAATAACTGTATGCACATATGCATTTGTATGAAGCAGCTGTATGTAAATCTCTCCACGCATTAAAAGAAACTTTTAGGAAAACGTCAAGCTGTCGAACAGAAACGTTATATAGTGCTCTAGTTCACCTAAAAAATCTTAACATGATATTTGGTTTATGGTGTTAGAATCTAGAAAATACTGATAATAAATTCAGTATAATTACCTTAAGTGCAATAACACTTACTGTAATATCTTTATTATATACAAAAACTATATGAGTGATAAAAAAACTTTCAACGAAACTCTACTCTTGGTGCTATTGCGGATTTTAGGCTAGAATTAATAATTCATCGTTGAATGCACACAATTGTAATTTATATTGTGGATTACCATATTATGCATCAGTACTGAGAAAACGGGAAAATGAGGATTAAACTGGAAAATCCTTTAATTTAACACGCACAAAGACAATCCTCTAAATATAATGTGAAATGTGTTAAAATGGCCCGCATTACTGTATTGGTACAAAAATGAATTTTAGTAATATTAATTGTTAAATTATGCTTTAAAACTTTCCATCCATAATGGACGTTTTGTGTTTTCCCTAATGTTTTTAAACGTTCATCTCGCCCGATGTTGTACTTTGGGGCTGCATGTCCCAAACTTAATTTTATGCAATTTTGATAATCTTGCCTCTGTATTTTTTTATTTTTTAACTTTTTCGCAAAATAATAATAATAATAATTGTACCGTTTTTCCACTTTTGTGTTTTTTGAAGATGCTATTTATTTCTTATGTGGTTATGTGTGGGTCAACTTTGTAACATTACGACCAATATTTTAGACCCAGTCTAATCGTATACGTATATCCTTTAACAAAATGTATACAAAAATGTAACTTGTGGATTGGCTATGTATAAGGAAATATGGAGATTCTTTGAAATTCCAATTTATTTTTTACTGTTTCATGGCAGACTTTTATTGCATTAGAAATCCTTTCCACAATATTAAAACAATGGTTGCATGCTTGCATCTTTTTAGGATTTTTTTAAAGCTTTGCATTTAGCTTGTTTCCAACCATAGTGAACTATTCATAAACTTGTATTTTTTATTACTGCTAAACTTGCTTAGTTTAACTGCAATGAACTTCAGTTTTTTATTCGTTATCATCCGACAGTAGTCAAAAAAGCTTAAAAGGAGGAAAATGCGAACTGCTTGAAAATCACTCAAGAAGCCACTCAATCGAGTATTCCATTCCGACGTATGTGCATTTTAAAACGTAAGCACCAAATCGTCATTAGCTTAATTACAACGCCATAGGCTTATTTTTTATTTTTAAAACGGATCTTTTTAATCCCATTGGCAATTTTAAATTAATTAATACCGCAAATTTAGTGCCTAGAAAGTCTTTTGATCTTTGAGTTTGATTAGACCGCTTTGTACACGAAACCGCCGCATTTAGTTAATCATGTAATATTTTAATAAAATTATCCTACGTGAACTTAAAGCTGGGATGCCCTTTGCAGAATTCTATAATGAAACTATAAATTGCCGGATAATTGAAATTTTCAAAATAAAATCGCTACACTAAATATAAACTGCAATACAAATGTGTTATGCTACTGGACTTATATAAACGTATAGCAGCGATAATCTAATTTGTACGGCCTAATGAAAAATTAATTTAAGAGCAAATGCCGGTGCCTTCATCAGTTGAGATGATTGAGTTATTTTGGGATATAAGATCTTTGTTGTTTCCCCTATCAAAGGAAGAGACAAAGTTTGTAATTAAGTTTGGACAATGATCTCCCGAGCGCATTTCGCTCATTCTCATTATCTGATTACGTATTGCTTCATTATCGATGAACTTGTGTCTTGAACTAAGAAAGTTCATGTGAATGGTCTGTACGTAATAAAATAAGACAGATGATAATGCGCGAACCCACACGAAAAAGGAATGTGCCAAAAGCGGGAACTGGAGTTTATCTACCGTAATACATAGATGGTATAAAATAAAGCATAATTAAACTGTTTAAAATGTTGACTTAATCGTTGTTTATGTTTCTTCATATAGTAAGTAATTTGAAGTTTTTCAGAAATGCCTTTGACATCTTAAATATATCATTTTCAGTACTGATCAGTTTTATCAATGGTGCTAACAAGGAAAGTTTACTAGCCCACAGTGATCACTAAATTTAGGCTTTACTTGAAAATAGAGAGATTAAGCCAGCCTACGCCTTAACGTTAACCTTAACGTTAGAGGCGGGAAGGGAAGAGCCACTCATGCGCACTCATGACGCTCAGTTAGTTCATTGGGTAGTTCAATCCGTGGCTCATCCCTTCCCGCCTCTAACGTTAAGGTTAACGTTAAGGCGTTGGCTGGCTCTATCTCTATTGTTTCATGCACGACATTTAATGCATATACTCAAACGCTTGCAAGCATTTAGCTAGAAGCAATATAATTAGGAAGAATTTTAATCACACGCAAGAACAAAAAACGGCCACAATCAAGGAACTTTACAAGCTTCCTTAATTAAGATTTAAATGCCAAAGGGAACGTGGGACAACAGATTTAGCCTTTGCTTCATTGAATATAGGTGAATAGCTTAAGTCTTTTGAGTTTTTACTGCCTGTAAAGTATAGATAATCCTCATGGAATCGGTGTAATGATGCTTGTACAATATATCATATTAGCATCTTATAGTATAACAAAAATTAGGAATAGGTCACGCATGTTACTTTCACTGCTTATGCAAACTCTGTTAACACAAGTTTTAAGACTTTCAGATTATTCTAGTATATATACCAGTATGTGATTTCTTTTTCGATACCCTTGATGTCTTAAACTTTGAAGAAGATGTTTAACTTTCTTTGTCTTGTTGGAAAGTTTATGGAGGATCTTTTTTAAATATACTTTTTATTTTGGCATTCCCTTTTGAATTGTCTCTTATCCAGTGGTATTGTTTTATAGTGTAATTTTGGATAGAATCAGACTTGTAACTTTAGCTGTTTCAATGTCCTTTTTTTTTTTACTGAAAGCCTTTTGTGCTGTTCCTGTTTGCAGTGATGTTGCGAACAATGGGAAATTGAAATTTCACGGTGGAAAGTGGGTGGGCGGATTGAAAAATGTGTCAGATGTCTAGGCCTACATTAATTGAAATAAGATAAACATGTTCCCGAAGATACATCTCTCTCGTTCCATTTTTGACGACATTGCGCTTGAATTCTGTCGTCTTCGATTTTATTACCTCCAACGCCTACGTCACATTGCCATCAGTTGAAATTAGACTTGTGTTGAAAATTTGATGGCCTGGAATAAGAAAATGACCTTTAGCTAATATAAAGCCGGCTATAAATCCAAAAAGCCTTAAAGTGTTTACAACTCACGCTATAATATTATGCGAGTGACGCAATCGAAACTCCCTGGATGATGTAAAGCCCATAAAAGAAGTCCAAATGTTGCACGGCTTAGGAAGGTGGCCACGTATATAAAACAAAGGAAAGCAAAGTTATTTGGGGAGATGAAACCCTCCCTTACTTTATGTCATGCAAAACGCTATAAATTTCAATTTTGCATTTTATCCCCCTTCCTCCTCCTCCTCCTCCGTATGTGTATTAAAATTCTGATACCGTGTATTATGTAGTATATGACATGAAAAATGCAAACTTTCTTAAGTCGTAAAACCATAAATGTCATTGGGAAATAATTTTGGAATCTCCCTCGCCTTATAGTTTTGTACTGGCAAGTTAATTAAGATTGCCGTAAAGTTCAATGAAACTTGTCAATAGAACTCGCAAAATTTCATTCATGTAATTGAAATATATAGAGGCATATCTCATAAATATTGACTCGTGTTTATTTATAAAACAATTTTCTCTGTGAAATACACGTAATGCTCTGCAAATATCTCGGATATGGCCCCAAACTAGTTTAGCCATCAATAGCGTAATTCATAGAACTGCACGTTTCATCGAGTTGGTTCTCATTAACTTTTGTGTACGGTTATTGAAAATGGGATTTTCAATTAGTCAGGATGTCTGCTAGAAAAATTGAATTCTTTGTGCAGAACTAGGCTAGTTTCTTATCGTAAAATGCAATGAAAAATACTGATTTCCTCTTCAACATGCTGTGCATGTAGCTGTATATACAAGGGGTATACAAATTAATGGAAATACTTAATAGAGATCCCGCAATTCTTGATTAATATGGTGTATGGCCACCTGTTTCCTTTAATAAAGCCTCAATCATTCTAGTATATAATGAACTTCCAAACGAATTTGGGTTATATTCAAGGCAGAAAATTTATCTACACCATATTAATAAGGAAATGCGTAACTGTAAAAATTGTTATTTTGTACATTAGGAAATCATTATTGGTTTACTAATATCTATCGTTAGTTAGTTAGTTTCTAAATTTGTAAATCCTATTCCGTTATAGGATTTCGGATACCCTTTTGCGCCTATAGATACTATATTGGTAATAATTTCCTTTACATACCATGTTTTTCTTTGTTGCTTTCGAATGAAATCCATTGAATTTGTGGTTGACCTCAGACACTTTGAATACTTCAAACGTTTTATAAAATGTGGCTCGGACATCGATATATGATCGATATACGAAAATTTAGATTGGCGTGTTTGATCGTTGCCATATGGTTGGCTAAAACACCACCGACAACATTGATGATGCCGGGAAAATTATATGTTGTTTAACTTTTGAAATTCCCTTCCCAAGAGGTACTTCTTCATCCACTATTCATTAAGTATAAATAATTGAACGCTCAAATACACATGACATTGCAAGTATTCATTTCAAAACGAGTGTGTTTCCATGCATGATTTTCGAAATAATCAAAATGAATGTACAGTATTTGAACGTAATTGTATATTGTATTGGGATTTAAAAGATGATTGTTGACGAATCCTAGATTTTGTTTACATTTTCTGTTTGCCATTTTGATCGTATGGTCCAGGATCCCCTTGGAAGAACTGGACTTGCTTGATATATACAGATATGCCCTTGCTATGTCATATCATCCTGAAACTTGAAGCCTTATCTGTTCATGTTTGAATAAATGTGATTTTTTTTCTTCTTATTTTTCAGGGGATCTCTATTTGCCTTCATGTTTGGTAAAAGATTATCTACTCTTTCTTGCTATCGGAGACATCCCTTGGGCCTGCGTAAAATCGCATAGGGTCGGCTTAAGAGTGAGGCCTCCCCCGTCCTAAACATCAGCATGGCTCTGCAATGGGAGAAGCTTTCACCATCCGAATTTGAGTGCTTGCAAGATTGCGCCCAATGTAAGTATTGCTTTTTCGAAATTTGCATTTCATTAACTAAATTAAGTTATAAGGGAATGCTTACTTTGGCTAATTGTAATTTTTGCGATGAACAAATGAGACATACACGCAAGTATTGGAAATATTTGAAGTTCATTTTTGAAATGAAACCGTCCATATTTAATTGCTGAAAGTTCCATCAAGGAAGTAGGAGTTGATTTTTTTCTGTACTATGGATCACAAGAAGTGATATTTAAAGAGTTCGAAGACCTTTGCTCCTAGGTTAATTGAAAATTGAAAATCCAATTGTGTAAGCGGGTACTTATCGTGCAAAAGGTAACGTCGTTATACATATATGTGCGTCAGTGTGATTTTTGGGCGAACCTAACTGAGGTCGACAGCATTTTGACTTTAATGGATCAAAACTAATGACTGCCGAGTGCATCCATTGCTATGGTTCAAATGCATAGTAAAGTTTTCCCTGAGTTGTATAGCGGTCATCGTAAATATTTTATGAGCCATCTCTCCAATGGGAAATGGGGTTCATTTGGTGCTCCGATGTGAAAGAACATTGCTGTCACCCCTGTTGTGAATGCATCGTAGGCAGTTTTGGATATACAACACTTGAAACAGTCCTCAATATATCAGCTTTTGTGTGTTCTAAGAGGGATCAAGTGTTTAGGTCACATACTGTCAATTTGGGTATTTTTCCGTAAAGATGGCTGTCGCCTGGCATCTTGCAGTTTTACCAGAGCAATTCATTCTGTTCACGTTTTTCTGCAGATTATGCAAATTGCTGACTGCTTGTATTTGTATACCAACCCCATCTTCAAATTTCGCCCTCGTTGTTCAAAGTAAACTAGCTCATGCATTGCAAAATGGTTCATTTGCATATATTCATGAATTGACAGACCGAAAAGGATGTTCCACTGCTGACAATATTATGCCATTATGAAAGTGCAGGGGCAAGAAATTTCCATTACTTTTGGCTTTTTTTTTTGTTGAAAATGTAGTTTACAGCTAGCTATAAAGTTGATTCCCTCATCCTCGAGACAAAGTATGGTGTATATATCAGCATATTTATTGCAATAGTTATTATTAAATTAACTTTTAATTTTTCACGAAATTTTCTACAATAACTTTTAAAGAAATTTGAAAAACCACATGTCTCACAATGTTTCATTCTGAACAAAGACTAGCTACATGTATATTATCTGCGTTTTTTTTTAATGAAAATGGTTGCTTATGTTTATAATATGTTAACAGTATTTTATAATTATTTCTATTTCTATTGGAATTATTGTTTTTGTGTGAATTTTGACATATTTGAAATTTGTTAAATATGTTATGATATGCGAATATACCGTCCACTCAAGAAAGCAATGCATGTTTCCAGGCAATTTGCGGCATGAAAAATATATACATTTGCATTACGGGTCATGCTATTTGACCTTTGACCCAGACAAAATGGCTTTTCCGCGATGATTTACCCACCCTTCTATACATTAACGAGTTACGCCTTTGCAATGATGTTATCATGGACTAAACTATGCCATTCCGCAATAGGAAATAGGCTTTGGTGGAAATGGGAAAATTGACGAGAGTGATATAAGGAAATAAGTGGGAAATATAACGGGATAATTAAGCCTTATTTATGTGATGTTCAAAGGCAATGTTGTTCTAACATACAATTCAATCCGAATAATGGGAATATGAAACGTGGTCCTATTATGCGGTTGGCCCCAAATGTGGATTGGTTATGCTATCAGATTGACCTTTCATAAAGCAAACAAAGTTAAATAATTAATCTAAACTATGACATAAAATCCAATACATATTAAAACATTCTATTTTGTTGGAATTAAATTCTCCCCTAGGGTCATTACGCTGATGTGTTTGATATTCAGTAGTCCTATTATCCGGAATGCACTGTTTAAAAATGGTTAGATCGAACGGGTCAATAATTCCAATTATGACATCACAAGGTAGCATGTTTATCATAGGTTTTTTTAGTATCTCTCCCAAATACAGTATTGGTATCGGCTCGTTCTTCATGCGTTGCTTCTATTGCATGTAAATCCCATGCTATCTTTGTCAAAGGGCACATAAAGACAGTTTTCTTAACAGCATTATTCGTACCAACGAATTTGCTCGAATTTACTTAAATTAAACACGAAAGCTTCTATAGAATTTTATTTTGCACTTCAGACTATTTCTCTTCAGATAAATGGAATGTTCGTTCTGTGAGTTTAATTAGTTTTTGAGGCAGATCTAATTATGCCTCTGCTAAATAATAACTGTTGCATGATTGCCATGCTGAAAAAGAGATAAAACGTCGAAATTTGAGTTGATGTTAATTACTTTTTCATCGATTTTTGATTTTGAACGCGACATACCAATTTGACGTCCTCATAAAGCCGTTGATGCTTTGAATGGAATTCAGGATACGCTAATTGAAAATGTATAATTATATTATTAGGCTTCCCTGTGGCTGTATCAAGAATTTACGAAATGATGTTTGCAAGGCAATTTCAATAAATGAAAAGGTTGGGCACACAAATATTGACCTTGCTTCGAAATACCAAAACAACCTTTAGAATCTTTTTGGTGTATTTTTGTGTATTACTTTATCTGTGCTGCAAAGTAAGTTTTGCGCTGCGAAATATTTATACAAACGGTTCAATCGCAAAGAAATCATGTTTTCTATATGTTGACGTCATGTTTTCCCATAAATTGAAGTCGTGTTTTTCATAACACATAATTCTGCTGACATCTGCAAATGTTTTGATCTTGCATGCAGGTAATATACCATCGGGATATCATTTTTATAATACAGATTTAAAATGTCTGCTGGAAAATTATTAATTTTTAAATAACGAGATAACAATACAGCTGCCAACAGCCAATTTATTTATAATTCATGGTTGTGCAAATGATATAGTACATGACATTAATGAGATTAATGAGAACCATAAAACTCATCATTTTCCTTTATAGGAATCTTTTGTTTTAAATTATACAAAAAGTAAAATTTAGGAACATTACTGCTTGTTATACACCTGTCGATCAATCTAAACATCCGAGTAAGCGTAGAATTTCCATGCGGACTAACAATGGTAATCGTCCAATATTCTATCGATTTGAAGAAAAAAAACTACAACGAATATCGATATCCTCCAACATAAGTTTACAACATAATAAATTCTGCATGCGTAGATTTCTCGATTTGTGCAATAGACGCGTTCAGAGTCGTGAAGCTTGGCAAGCTGTCAAAGTAAAATTCAAAACCAAAATCCTAAAAAGCACATTCTTAGAGCAGACCTCTTGAATTCTAACCAAAATACTGTTACTTGGCAGAAATACAATATTTTTGCTAGCTGTTGGGAAGAAGAGAAAATGGGGAAATGCGAACCTCTCGGCCTATGGGAATGACTAGAAAATATAAAGTTTTTATCCCTCTTTAACATATTTCCAGGGCATTTTTTTCGTTGCATTGGGGCAAGTTGAAACATTTGCCGTGGATGATGTGCTATACTCCCTCATGACATCGTTAAATAAAACGAGATAAACGGCAGAAGATCTAGCACAAAAGTGCTGAATGCGGTATTTTATACTACAACAATGGTACTATGTTCGTACATATAATGCACATGTACAATTCAGGGCATCAGTTCACTCTTAAGTACTTTGTCTCCAGCAGATAACCATCAGGTTAATTCTAAGTAACCCCTTTTAAACCCAAGTAAGCAACATTTTTAGTGAATCAGAATTTGTTATGAAAACATGTTGATTAAATGTCTTGCATGAAATATAAAATGGTCTATATATAAAATGGGTTCTATAATTACATGTATTAAGTTAACCAAATATCCCATTATTCTGACGAAAATAAGGTGAACTCATTATATATTGTACACGTACAATTTAAAATTTTTGCTATATTATTTTAATATCTGAATACCAGTGCATTTGTGTGATTATAGACATGTTTCGATTCCTTCGCAGCTACACTAAAGATTCCCTTCTCAGGATTATAGTGTTTGTGGTGCCACCATTTTCCTATTCTGTATATTAATGCTGATAAGTGGGTGAGTCTTTATGTCACGCAATCTTCTAAGAAGGAAGATTAGATATCATTAAATTAATTGATATTAGGCCACACCTATCCATCATCGAAGGTTGGTAACATCTAAAAATAGCCAAGAGTCAAACTTCTATGAAACTAAAGCTAGAGATTTTTGCATCGTTGCAAGAACCCTGAAGTCATTCATCAACGCTACAATAGATTTCACATAATAAACGACCAAACTTGTAAATTACAGAAAAAAGTGCTTTATCGATCGACTTTAATTTGTGGCCAGCCTTATTTATGTTTGCTCTGGGCCTAAACGCAGCATTCTGTTCAAAAATTTCTATGTGGTGCTTCTTGTAAGTTATTGGGATCGTAGATGCTTTATGTTGAAATATTACCAAAGTGGCCATTAGGTGGTCCAATAGGCCCTGCTGTTCTCTCTCGTTTTTCAACCGAATAACGTTAGAACATTTTCAAGATCGACGACGTTGCAATTGATCGAATCGGGTCCAGTATCATGCAGTAGCTACCTCTTAGAACATCCTTGTTGCAAGCTTTATTTCCAAAGTCGGAAGTCCATCTACATTAAGACTATTGGAGTCCTTGTAGGCTTAGTGTTCGTAGTTTTCCTCCAGTCAGCATGAAATGGCATTGGACCTCTTGGACTGTAAAGGCAGCTAAGTCGGAAATGGATCATCTAAACGATTTACTCACGCTATCACCGCGATGACCCGTGGTCAGGCTCCTCACTGCCCAGCTGCAGAGGATTGAAGGACAGTTGGAGAGCTTCTCACTGCCTATGATGACCCCTGCCTGTGTAATATGCCAACAACGTTGCCTCAGTTGATTTGTAGCGAATGTATAGCCATAGCATGACTTGGGCAGTGTATATTATACAGCATGTCCATTATGGATTCTCCAAAATGTCTTTCATCCTTCTATCAGATATGTTTTTCGATAAACTCGAATATTACGGTATATAAAGTAGGGGTGGGGGAACTGCATCACTTTTCTTGCTAGCAGTGATTGCCTAGTTTCAGGGTGAACATTTGCGTGACCATTGCATCGATATTATGGGGCAAAAAAAAACTAATGCATATGCCTAAAAGTCATTTTCTGAAGTCTATAGGTAGATCCATTTCGCTGTGTAGGTTGCTTTGAAGGGACAGGGACCGTTTTTCCGTTATGTAACGGAAGTTTTACGGAAACAGGAAGTGAACTGAAATCGAGTTTCGTATGCGGGATTTCCGAGCCAATACATTCATTAGGTGCGTTGCACGCCCCATATCTCTTTTCCATTCCTTTAAAAGCCTATTGGTTTGGATGACATACGAGTACTATATGCAAGGCCATAAGGCTTATACTATGCATGCTATCCTGAACTACATGTACATATACGTATTTCAAACGCGCTCCACTTTTTCTGGTGTGGGAAATTCATGCAATTTCCACTTTAAAACATTACTTTGTTCTCCAACGATTTCTGATGGTATTGGTTTTTGATGAAATAGAAAAGTTCGATTTTTTCCTTAAATTTATATGCATACTATTGTTATGATGGGTGATGCATGTTTGAGATAAACCCTACATAAAAATGAGTTTCGTTACTTTCAACTTCTTCTATGCATTAAACGTCATTGTGCACATGAGATATGAAATAATTTTTTTCTTAGGTTAGATACATATATATATATATGAATATGATTGACTTGCAAGTCCTATTGATCCATATTTTACAAGCAACCGATCTTAAAAAAACGAAGTATTCGCTCAAAGGTGTCATTTTTTATTCAAACTTGTTCCATTCAATATTTGATTTTTTATAACATAATACTTTTTTAAGATAACCACTTGTTACATCTCTTTGATATTGTCGTTTTCTACAAGTGAAGAGCTGAATATACAATTGTACAGCGTATTATGATGTGGGAAGATAACGTTGTTTGAATATTGTTTATTGTTCCTGATAAGTGATGTTTTTGAAAGGTACTTCACTTAAAAACCGATCCGACGTAGTAACCGGATCAGTATATTGTTACTTCAATTGATCAATGTATTCAGACTAAGTTATAATTATTGCCAAGACTCTTTAACTTTTTTTGTGGTTGTAAAGGATGAAAAATAATTTTTTTTTTCATAAATAGGCGACAATGTTAAAAGAGATTTTGGAAAAAAACTTGTCAAAAACTCATTATTCAATGGACCTGTGCGTTGTCGATTGTAAAGACATTCTCAGTTGAATTTTTTGCGTTGTCAATTGGAAAACCATTCTCAGTCGAATTTTTTTGGACGTCCGTTAGCGTTTCCATATATCCAGTCACGAATTGCCACAAATTGATGGATTTGCTATTCATCATGGATTCGGTTCCATCCCTTCTTAATGACGCCCCAGCAACGCTATGTCGTAATGACGTCACGTGATCGAGGTCGTCACGTCATTAAACCCTACGAGGAATTCGTTATGCGGTTAATTCAGGGCAAGATAAGAATGTGAATCGTATTTCGCTCCGAATGCAATTGCTCTGGGAATTTTTGGCTATCTGCACTTGACGGATTGTAGCCCACCTCTTAACAGTAAATCATTCATATTTAATGCATTCTTTGAGCTGCTATCTTAAATTTTAATGAGGTGCTTTGGAGTGGCATATTTCTAAGCAATGGCATCTGACATTTAAACGCATCCCCTTGACATTTTATTGATGCGGTTCAATGCTGGAGCCACTCATTTGTATGCAAATGTGCGACTAACAGACGTGTGCTCCAGTCGATTTTCAAAACCTGATGGCGTTATTTTTATCCTGGCCCAGAAAGAGAGCCATAAACATAAACCTGCCAATTAATTATAAACAGAATTTTGCTGAAAGACGTTTTTTGGGGGATTCAAAGCTGGCTGTTGTTTTAATATTTTAAACACTGCCCATAGTTAAAGGATTGTTCTCAGTGGGATAGCACATCTTGATGAACCTGTTCTCTAAAAGTGCTCAAAGCCATCCAAGCTTTACCACTTTAAAAACAGTAATATAAAGTCCTTCAACCTGTTGCTACTCTTCAGCCAGTTAGCCAAATTTTGCTCATTTTAAAGTGTATTTTTACAATCGACAAATTTATTGAGATCAATATTTTACTGCAGTGTTAAGTTAAAAATCAGCTCCGAGTCTGTTTAACAAATATTGGATAATAATGTTTTACAAATTTAAATTATTTTTTGTCAATATTTTCCATTAAATTTAAAAAATAAGCCCATACTGTGATTTTTCACTGTCATATTTAATCCCTTGCTATTAAAACGGATGAGCATATGGAATAGTTATGGTTAAGATACTAATCAACAGTTAAACTTTTATCCGGTTATAATGCACGGAAAAATATAAACTTGATGTTTAGCACAAGTACAGAAGATCAATTAGAAAATATTTGAATTCTGAGATTCATGTTATCCTCCAAAAACAAAACTGGAGAAGGAAAATATTCGCACAATTTTATACCTGTTTATTTTTCATCTCGGTGTTACTTGACCAATATTCTCGTATACATTGAATCGTCATTTATACATGAGTTGGCCCCAACATCATTATGCCATGTAATATATTGCGACGTAATATATCACGCAGAGTGGCAAGGGCTACTTGAAGCAGACCAGGCTAATTTAAAGGATGCAATGTTATTCATGTGCACTACCTCGAAAACTTAATCTTGAATAATTTATTTTATGTTAATAACTCTCCTGTATTCCTTCGTCGCTAAATAATTGAAGGTGACATAATCAAAATGTATTCGACGAGCAATAAAAAAATGATTTATTATATTAATTATACACGACGTCGCACACGTACCAGCTTTCACCAAGATGAAATTCTTCATCTTAATTTTTTCCATTTTTAAATGCGTGTTCTCCTACGTGGCTTGAATGACAATATTTCAAGATTTGACATTAGTGGCGGTTCATATAAATGTCTTTCAGGTGTAAGGGCACCCTAATTTGAAATGTATCCCGTCGCTTAGAATCTATACTGAAAACTATATAATGCATGAAAGTATAGAAATATGATAATGTCGTATTTATGAAAGTTATTAATTATGAGTGCGTATATGTTGTATAGGTGTGAAGTACTTTCACGAATAAAGGTGAAGGACACTGTAGTGTTTCATTTACACGCATGATTTTTTCGAAATGGTAAAGTGCGAGTTGCGAATCTGTCTGAATACTCTATTGTTCGCTCGTATTGAAAATAAGACTCTGAATTCGACAAATACGGCATTCAGTAAAAGTGAACAAATCAAGAAGAAAAGGTCTCTTTTTCTAAGGTTCGTCCTTTATGTAGAACTCTTTAGTTTTCTTTTTTTTTTTTTCATTTAACATTTTCCATAGCTTTCAAGTGCTCCTTCAATTTTGTACTAAAAAAACGTTAATATTTGCGGTTTCCAATTTAAAATGCTGTCACTGATCATGAAGCATCTCTCCCTTCTCTCTCACGGACTTGTCAAATTTCTGCCATGAATCTGTAGGAAGGGTGAATAAATTATGGTATCTACGCAGTTTATTCGTGGAAGCTTTAATAATGGAGATGCCTGAATCGATATCAAGAATGAACTGATCTACATTAAACCTGATTTGAAAATTCCATTTGCTTCCAATAAACCACCCACAAGACTTTGATATTGAAGGACGTTCTGGGGGAGATAGGAAGAGTAAAATTCAAAACTTAAGCCAAGTTGTCTTTGCTACGGAAGGGCCTGTCGAGTGATGACGTTAACACGCGGCTGTTTGTGAAGGGATTGTCAATATGACTAGTGTCTAAACTGAATTGCCGATGGCATAAAAATGTCATAAAGTCTATACCTGCAATGGTTGCTTACATGTTCTAAAGTAGATCGCGATTGTCGATAATACAAATGCATGATAAACTTGTTTTCTTCAACGTAAATTTAGTTCGTCTTTCGGTTCACAGAATTTAAATGATTGAATTTGTAGCTAAAAAAATTTGCATTTCATTTTAGTTTTTTTGGTGATATATACCGTATATTTCCGCGGATAAGACTACCCTTAAATCATAAAAGCACAAATAAACTTCTGTAATTATACATTTTAGTTCTCATCAACATTAATTGTTAATATATGGTGTTCGTACAATTGCCGATATTAAAACTCAATGGTTTCATGCAATACTAACGTAAACTTTGTCAAATATACAGCAGTTTGATATTGTATGGATTGTCGTATAACGAAGAAATGAGCTATAGAACTATCAAATTAAAGGGATAATTAACTTCCACAGTGGATATGATCGCATTATAACTAAACGTGAATAGCTAAAATGTTGTCGACGACATACTGTACAATGTTTGTTTCTACACTATAGGATGTACTGCCAATTTGTGATATAATTCAGATCACAATCATGCCATGTTATATTTTATAAAATAGTTATCGTAATAGAATTTGATTATAGTAAATGTAATGGAAACTATAAAATACACAGCTGTGTCGCGATATAAAGTTGCATCTAATAGTGTGTTACAGTCTGAAAAGTTTGAGAACCCACACTAAACTATAGGCACACTGAACAAAGAGCCAAAATTCTCCTGGCACATTTTTTAATGTTTTCTGTTTACAATTAGTATGTAGAAGATATATTTGCGACCCTCCCACAAACTAATGCGGTACACCTGTAAACCAGACACGGCACACTAAGTATAGTGTACCGTGGCACATCAGTTGAAAAGCACTGGTCTACCATATAAGAGAGGGTAGGGAGGAGGGGGGGGGGGATATTCCTCATCTC
>JAUJYV010000346.1:0-49886 GCA_033995625.1 Ophyiulus pilosus
A
This sequence comes from Ophyiulus pilosus, assembly GCA_033995625.1. Taxonomy (NCBI): domain Eukaryota; kingdom Metazoa; phylum Arthropoda; class Diplopoda; order Julida; family Julidae; genus Ophyiulus; species Ophyiulus pilosus. The sequence continues at coordinate 2 of JAUJYV010000346.1, forward strand.
TATATATATATATATATATATATATATATATATATATATATATATGCATAATGTATGAGATAAACAAATTCGTAGTTGACCATATTTCGTCAGGGCGTCTATGTTAATCATCATAAGCCATTGAACTTGATGATCGCTAATTGTAAAGTTCAAACTTGTCAGAAATTGGATATGAATAACCTTTATGCTCGCATTTATGAAGTATGGGAAAGTATCTATACGCTTCATTGCAATTGAAAGTAAATATACAATGAAGTTTGCTCATATTCTCAACTTGTTAGACAAATGCGAAAAAACTAAAACATGAAAATATTCCTTATTTGTTTTTGCAAAAACAAATTAATAAAAATGTGTATTAAAGAAAGTAATACGAAATACCATCACTTGTCCTTATTTAAATGAACAATATACATGTATTATTAAAACTTTGAGCTTTTTTTATTGTATAGCTTACCAGCTAGCTATTCTGAAATATATTCGAATACATACAGTGCATAGTAGCTCTGTTTCATCAGAATGCTTATTTTATACGGAAAACTTCATGGTTTACTATACACAAAGGTTATGTGAATTCGTTATGCAAAGCACGGAATTATTTTATCAGGACTGTATAATAAAGGGGTTGACCGTGTTCTTATGAACGTGTACTATATTTATTTGTTTCTCTAGTTCTTTTGATTGCTTATTTGTCATGGAGTATCTAACAACCTTTCTCTTATGAATTGTTTGTGTACTCGTGTAGCCTGATCAAGAATATTCAAGGCTATAATATCTGGGTTTATGAACCATAAATTCGTTTCATTGAATTCGTCGAATTTTGCTACAGTAGTCCGTATGTATATGAATTGGTCAATATATCCGTCATCCGTGAGAAACTAATTTGACAGGAAAGGCAACACGCCACTCACTTGTTTAGGAATCTGATAGCTATAAATTTATACTGTAGTTATCATTTGCAAGTAATATTCATATACAATATAGGCATCCCCTTCAGCCAATTGAAAATATAGAGTACATCACGCCATATCATACGATGCCATTGATTCCATTGCTTTCTAAATTGCATAATGGCTTTCGCAGTTGCGTTGATAATTGATGGTCTCCTTTTGAAAAGGTATTTATTTTAATAAATTGTACGAGTGATATTGGGTTAATGTCTGGGTACAGTTCGTCTGGCACATATTCCATGAAAAAAACAGCTGATTGAATAGTGCCTAAATGAAGGAGGCCATGCGCCTTTCAGGCTTCCTTCATTTCAATAACCCAGGAGTTCTCTGATATTTTCTACCAAAAATAAATTCCTTGTTCCTGTTGAACTAACTGAAACGGTCTCGAATGTCTGTTGCCAACACTATTATTAGAATGTTTATGTTTTGTTACTTAATGAATTTTAATGAGAATTCGACATCTGGAAATGGCTATCTGCCATATCTTGAAAATGTTAATATAACCTGATTGCAAATGATTGCAACGGTTGCTTCACTGTAACAAAAGCTGCACCATATCGCTATATTTGAAACTTACACGAGTAGTATACGGTATAAAGTATGGTTTAAGCAAAGTCTGACGAAATAGCAGATGAGGTGCAAAACTCCATGGCAATGACAGATTCAATGTGCATCTATATAGCGCCACTGTTCAAAGAGCAATGCAATTTAAGTTAAACTTTTATATGGATATTGCTCCTATGCTACATTGTGCATATTGCTATATCTCATTATGTATACATCTTCAAAAGTAAAGCTATATTGTTTTTTGAATACATGTCAAAACCATGCTATTTGTCTTCAGACATTTGTCTTCAGCGTGTCTTTGAAATTCACTATGTTCTTGACATATTTTGAAGCATAGTTTAAAATAAAAAATACAGTCTATGATTTTAACATATGTGCTAGCATTTCTTTGTTTTACACGTCACGAAAGAAAATCAATTTTTCGTATTTATCAGTAACACCTTAGTCGCTTAGTAAGCAACATAGTTTCAATTCTCAAAATGACCGTTAATTGTAGTAATTCATCTAAGCCATACTTTGGCTGCATTCACGATACAAAAATAATAACAAAACAGTATTATTTTACTAAGGAACCGGAATGGCATCTAACGAGATGTGGGTTGACCCGTTGTTGCAAAGCTGTTTAATTATGCTTGCAGATAACTGTTTGCATACTTTAAAACAACCCTTAAATGTTGGAATACTATTTGTGAAGGCTGATAATTAACATCGAATTTATATACAGTATGCCTCTGAGCATTGACCAACAATCTGAAACTATTAATTTAAAGGTTATTGTGTACATTTTGCGGAAGACTGGTTTGCTCATGCGCTAAACATCGCCTTGCTTAAACTGAGGCCGCGTTCCCTAACCAGTATTTTTTGTTTATCTATATTATCATTAGAATTTAACAAGTGTTTAGTGAAAACACCTCTTCCGATCCCGCTATATGATGTAATTTCGAAAAAAATATTACATCGAAATTCTTAGCGCTTGTATATTTTGTACACACCCTGTACGTACAAGGAATACATTCAGCAATTACATGTATTGCAAATCCTAGTATAGTGCATGAAATTGTGTGCCAGTGTTCTGACTGGTGGTGACATCATTCCCCGCCGGCCTTATTTCATTGAAAAAGTGCAAGACAACACGTTTCAACGAACCAATTACGAATTTAAAAAACTTTTGTAATAGATCTATTATTTCCAGTTTTTTACATGTATGTATATTTTTTTTAAATTTAAAGCTTTTAAAAAAGGTAAATTTAAATTGCTGGAAGGCACATGTGTACTTCAATGGCCAAGGCTAGTTCACCATCCATTAAAGGATATTCTCGATGTTTCTATAAATATCTAGTGGTTGATGCAACCATCTTACTGTGAATTGCATCACCCTTTACTTTACAGGGTATCTCGTAAGTTCAATTGCGTTAGAGAAAAATTCAGATATCTACTTGCAGGTGTTTCCCCTTTTGAAGATTTTGAGATCAGGTTGAGTGAACACTCTGGTCAACATACTTATCTCACCCCTCGATTTTTCTCCAGTAGGAATATTTCAAATTCCAACGTGTGAATGAGAATCGATAGAAAAAAAAACCTATCCAGTTGAATGAAAGACATTCTTTCCTTCCACTATATTTTACTATGCATGCATTCACCGCTTTCTCAATGACGTCGTTTTCAACAGTTCAGGAAAGTGATTTGTAATGCAAGGCACTGTTACAACTGTCCATTAATATCTTATGGGAATTTGCAATTAAATTCAACTCAATGGCCATGTTATTTACAGTCGGATACCGTCCTCTCAATAGACATAAATATACCTAATATATTGAGTTGAATTATACGAATGGCAGAATGGCATTCACACACCAGATGTACAGTATCTGTCCTTCATCCTGAACTTCACTATACCTTTTTTATATTGTGATACTTATGCCATCCTCGTACAGAGCATTACAAGTACGTGGTGCCAGCAGCAGACTTATGCTGAGGAAAGTGCAATAAGAAATGTTATATCATCGCGCATTTATAGAATATTAAAACTTTCAGTCTAGACTTTGAAGTAATTTCGAATTATTCATTATTAGGCCGTTTTAAAATCGGGAGACATTCTGATTGCAAGTCATAACTCCACATCCGCGTGACCTTCAGTTGACAGCCCTATTATAACAAAATAAAACAAACGTGAATTGAGTTTCGTATGGAAATAAGTTTTAATACTTTTTAAATATGATTCAACATAAATACTGCACCGATTTCACGGTTTCATATTCATAAATTCAAATTCTAAAAACCACAATGTTAAAAAAATAGAACGCAAAGTGATACAATTTTGGGATGGGAAAACAGAAAACGTTTAGTATTTTATGTACACATAGCACTTTTTACAATATACATCGAGTGTCATCTGTTACCAAAAGGGGTGCAAGGGTGCACAGAATTAAAAGATACAGAAATCGAGGAATTAAACAACATTGTGTCACGATGAGGGGCGTTTGGGCGAGGTGTTGTTAATACAGTTTTATAACATGCCTAGACACGTTTTACGACAAGACTTTAATGTTGGCTTATTTTTTACTCGAATTTCATTCTTCATAGAGATGCGATTTTTTTGAAAAAAAACTTTGCATTCGAAAACATTAAATTTGGCCAAATATCTGCCTAACCAAACAGCGACCTATATTCCCCCCATCCAAAACAGAAGACAGTCAATAAACTTTAGAAAATTCCGCCCATGCTAATTACAGCATGTTTTTGGTTGATTTTTTTTTTTTGTCTTTTACCCATGCAGGTCAGTTTTCTTCCCTTATTAGAGTCATTAAACACAACATGTCATTAGGTGCATTAACGTTGGAATCGCCCCTCATACTCCCTCGTGTGGAAAATCCGAGATATACCGAAAGGGTGGAACTGCGCTGCGGCAATGGAACGAACGAAAGTTCAAAGTTCAACCCGCGGTCCGTCAACAAACCGGCCACAAACATGAATGGCGTCCAGCGCCACTGTCCATCGTTCGTTCGTCGTTCACACCTTCCAAAGCCTGTACAAAGGGGTGTGTGAACAGCGGTCGAAAACGCGTAGTTTCACCCGGAACAACCCCGCCTCCTCCGGATCCGAGCATAACGGCTAGTTTCCACTGGAACACGTCTCCGAAAAGTACGGGAAAAGCTCCAATGTGATGCCGCCTGCTTTGACCGGTCAGCGGCTGACGATCGCTTCGGCCGTATACGGGAAATTAGTCTAGGAGGTGCCGCCCACCTCGTCTTGGTAACGGCAGGTGAGCACTTCTGCTGTGTCTGTCAGCTGCTGGAGCACGTCGTAGAGGCCCATGAGGTGGTGGCGAAAGCTGCGCGCAATGCCGGTGGAACGGTCCTCGAATTCTAGGCTGGAATCTGATTCGGAGCAGGATTCGGTGTCTGGTTCGGAGTCGGAGAGAGATAGAGAAGAGACTGTGGAAAGGCGGCGGGTGACGAGTGCTGGCGCCGCCTTGTTATCGACGCCGGCTCCGTTACCCCAGATCAGCTCCGTCTTCACCGAGTTCAGCATGGTGTAGAAGGCGTGCAGGTCAGCTACGACAGTGGCGTCGGGGACCCGCGGCACAAGGCCCCTCTCACCGGGCGTGTTTGCGTTTGCGTTGGCGTCGGCTGCAGCTGTGGCAGACATGTCCATGAGGCGGCTAGGAACCATCACCGTCTCGTTCATGTTCTCCACGGCCAACACGAAACGGTCCATGGCACTGAGCACAGACTGTTGCGAGAAGATCCGAGTTTCCTCCCGGGATCCCAACTTGCGCATCTTACGGTTGACGTTCATGGTGATAGATGTTGATGAAAACGGGACACGACCAACGGACACTGCGGGACGACTACTGGAATTCCTGTAGAGGAAATTAGGGAGACTCGTACTACGTCCTGATGCAGCGCTCACCCATTAGCGTGTGCCTGAAATGGGACCGGTCGCCGGCTTATATACCGAAAGGCGAGGGGGTGGCCGCCGGACGCGGGCTGAGACGCCAGGGTTTCGGTGACCCCGGACGACGTCACTGTTGCCACCCAAAATGAGGGAGAGGGCCCCCCAGCACCGTCGGACGATAAAAGCCCTTACTCGTCCCGGAAAAAAACGAGAAAAGACAGCGGACTTAGCGATTTTTTTACCCGCACACCCGTTTTCAAAGCATGTACTTGGACCCGTCCACTGCCGCGCGAGATCACACCATGCGCCGGCGACCAATCGCGAGGCTGACCGTGCTGCCCCACCCGTCAAACGAACGAAGCCTATCCTATTGCGAATCCTACTCGTCCTTTCCCGGGAACGACGCGTTCGGCTGCCCGCGGCATGGGTTGCTAAGTGCCTGCGGGATGTTCCTTGGAAACGCGGTCTATTGTTGGTAACTGAATTTGGGATGGCGAATAGGCCGCTTTTGCCCTGGGCAAGGTCGACAGATTCCGAGATGTTCTCCCGAAAATCCGTTGGCTAAATCGGGATTTTATGTTGCACTTTTTGGAAAAAAATAATGATCCCGTGGGAGGAGGAGATCCCGGATTTTTCTAGGGTGCGCCAAAAGTTAATCCACTCGATTTTAATGCACACGTATGGAGCCTACATGTCATAAAATCGATTTTAACAATTGAATTGTGGGATTTGGGTGGATTTTTCGTTCTATAAAGGAAACTTAATTTACTAGAAATTAGCACGTGTCTAAACTAGTTAATAGAAATTTGTTGTTGAAATTCACTTATGAAAAATAATTCTATGCTATCCGAAATTTAATTTCACAATGATGTTGGGTGTCTGGTGAATCGTTAATTACTTGTCTGTTAAATAAATTTAATACTAGGATTTCACAGATACCATGTGAAAATTGTATTGAGTTTTGGTTTAACTATATGCGGCTAGTGGATAAATGGGTCCGTCAATTAAACATAAAAACGACACATGTTAATGGAGTAAATCCATATATCCAATGTTAAATTTTGGTTTTTCTCGAATCAATAGACATCAAGGATTGACTAACAGTTTAGAATAATGTCCATTTCAATTTTTTCTGCATTTTTATTGATGTGCAGTATGAATTTTTTTCTCATTAATATGAACAAAAAAATCTATAAAATCGCAATAACATGAGCTGTTCAACACATCTTGAATTAATTAAAATATAATTACATAGATATTGCAGTTTACAAAATCGCTTAGAACGAAAAGCTTAGAATGCTACCGTTCGTAACCGCATGCATCGAAAGTTACCTTTGCGGAAAACCCATATTGATATCGAAAATAAATTTCAACTACGTTCTTGATTGTAATTTAGAAATCACATACACCTATTTCAAATATTTCAATTTCACATTTCATCATATTTGATAGACTAAATACATTAATGAACACTTGGAAAAACAAAAAGAATGATCTTGAGAGGAACTTTAAGGGTTTTTTCCTGAAATTGAGGAAAAATTATTAATGCAAAGCTGTAATCGACTACCAACTTTGTTGTAGCATTGGAAAATGAAAAAAAAATGTTTGTAAACTTTGTTGTTTTTTTAAAATTATTTATTACGAGAATCACGTAAAAGGGGATGGGCACTGACCAAGGTGTGTAGTCAATAAAAAGTGGTCAAGGCAGAAGGTGAAATTCAAGGCTAAATTGTGTTGTCTTTTTAAAAAATCGTTATAACAGCGACATGGAAGTGCATTATAGATAACTACGTAGTATATATACTTATATGCAATATTGGAAGTGCACCCTGATAGGGAAACTCATCTGTAAATTTTATTGATAAACTTAGTAGGTGATTTAGCAAAAAATGTCCAGTTTGTAAAACAAATAATTTCATTCAATCCAAAGAGTTACCGACGGTTACATAATTGGATTTTAGTATTTTTTTTTGTAACATATCAAATGATATGCTGATACCAAGAATATATAAGGAAAATCAATGAATATAATAATACTTTTTAATAAAGTTAATTCAAAGAGACCTATAGACAGTCCAGATTTTCATGAGTGTCTGCCAACAAAGGCAGTGAAGGATAGTGAAGACGTATACAGTACTCTATACACTGTTTAAAATTTGCCAACATATTGCTGGGTAGTAACAGCTAACGAACCTTCGTAAACAATGACATTATTTTAAGGATGGGGTAAAGGAAAGTATAAATAAAGGAATGACTTGGAAGTCAACGTCCAAGTTTTTTTTTTTTTTCAAAACTTCATGCTGTGCAAACCTAACTGGGAAGGCATATTTTTTATATTTTTCCTAAATGACGATATTCAAAATAACATATACTCGGAAATGAATGGAACAGGAAGGAGTGTTAGAGTTAAATTCCGATGGGATACCAAACAATACTTGGTGTAACCAGAAAAGCAGAGTTACGAAAAAGCATAACCGCACCCTCTACAATAAGCAAACACCTGTCCCAGCATAGCAACGGTATGACTATCATGGTTTTTCATTATCTCGATTTCTCGTAAATATTGACAAAGACATAGATAAATCGATCATATACTCTTTGAAATTGCAATCAGACAATGGCCTTACTGATATACCGCCATGATATTTTACCGGTAATGTACCCCATGTGTGAGGCATTCCCTTGGCTCGTGGCATAGGGTTAGGCAAGTGACGTTACCAATCGATCTGACAAGTGTTTCAAATGTCATGAATCACGATGCCTGTTTTAATTAAGCATTGCGGCTTGGCAACGCTATTGAGTTTGTGTAGAAACACTCAGCTTTCAGGCTACGTTTTTTAATCAGCTGGCAAATGTTGTCGTTGCCAAATCTGGCATCCCAGGACACCATTTATAGGTCATCAAGCTTCAGGTGTTGAGATAAGTAGGCCAGCGTGGAAAAATCCTAATAAATTGTTGTGCTCTACTAGTGGGAAAAAAAATGGAAATGGAATAGTACAGCTAACCCTTTCTGCATAGTTCTGTTAGCAACAAAATAATGACATAAAAATTCAGCTATGGGAGGATCTTGGTGAATTTTCAGCTACACGACCTGAAAGGGCCATCCCAATCACTGTACGGTTATCGTTATCACGTGATATAAAACATATCAAGAACGTGCATATTAATTGAGTTATAATTATTGGAAGGATGAGTTGTGACTTGCATGATAACTGTTGCTATCTATCATCTTGTGCATACATGCAAGTAGACGTTTAGAACGTGATCAAGTGGAAGTGGTAAGATTTCTTCGAAGATGGCGTGATAAGACACGATGATTGTGCATGATAGCAGCACAGTGAAGGCCAGGGATTTGTACACGTCTTGAAAAATGTATAATGCAAGCGTATCAGCCTTCGAGTTACAAATTTTTCATTACAATTTTATTCAATCATGCACGAACAGTGATTGTAAATGTATATGTAAATTCAATAAACGCTGTTTATCTATTGGAATAAAACATTTTAAACCTATTGATAACCTTTCATTATGTAACTAGGAAGGTGATACCGCTTGCTATTAATAAACCTGGATTTATAAAACATGACATCACAAGTATAAACTAATGCATGTACGTTCTTATAATCTTCTGAAAAAGAGATTAATTTTACCAGCTGTTTGGTGGCACACAATTGTTGAATTTTGTACCACGTATCCAAAATAATGATGCGAATGTTCCTCATTTAAATACAACCCTTTAAAGTACTGTAATAATTACGTTTGAAACCAGTCTTAAGAAATTGAAGAAGAAAAAAACTGTTTTAGAAAATATCTAGGCTTTTATGCTAAACTTCTAAGCTTCATATAATTGAATTCAATTCACTGGTTTCACCCTTGCTTTCCAATCATAAATAGTTTGAATTTATATGATCCAACTCATTTTTGCTCAAATTGGCATAGATTACTGACAATAGAGTACATTTGGTATAAGTCCAGTATGTTTATATATTTTTTTATTTGAATTCTCTTTTTTTGTGTAAATTTTATATTAAACAACAACCAAAAAAAGACCCAGGAAACATGGCAAGAATCCAAAAATTAAATGCAGAAATATTCTATAACGTATGCTACTTTCTATTTCAATTTTTGGGTTCTTGCCAAGGTTATTGATTTTTTAAATATGAGAGATTTGAATTTAGCACTATCATAAACTAATTTGAGGAAGTTTGGCTTAGATTTCTTGTTTGTGTCGTGAAAATTTTGATGGCTAATTTATGTACTATACGTCAGGCATATTTGACAGTAATCCAAGCACGAACACGTGTAGAGAACATAATTACGCTTGATCTAGCTAAAAAGTCTGAGTGGAGTTTTAATTGAAATCTGAAGTGACTTTTAACTTGCCCTGTACATTCTCATTTTACCCCATTCCAGAGTATTAATAGCAAGAATTCGACTAGCATTAAAACCTGCAGTATTAAAATTACTCATCATATCACACCGGCAAAACATGCGATAAAAATGATATCGATAATACGTTCTACAACCATTGTTTCTTGTCTCCACTTATAATTAAGTCTGGTATCGATGTCTATCTCAAGCATTTGTTACAGTTGGAATTCAGATAAAAGTAGTTCAGCGTTAAGATTTATGTTAGCATGACATTATTCAGTTGCCAAGCGATGCTACATTTCACTAATTAACTTCGTCGTTTAAAATCGATTGCTAACATTAAGTGGTTGACGAGTAATTTATTTTTGTTTTACCATTATACACATTTTCTGTTGACCGACCTTCTAATTGAGCAAGATTTTCACCAATTCGTATCTATCACGTGCTGTCTCTGTCTATCGGTTAACAAACAAGCTGATATTCAATCGAATCTTCATGTTATAATTTTCCAGACAAAGCACACCTGTGACGCCAGCTTTTAACTATCAAAATTACTTATGAAAGCAAAAATATGTATTTATCAGGTGAAAATACAGATTTGTTGTTGGAATTTGTGTTTATTTATTATAAGAATTGTTAAGAAGAGTTTTTGTCATATACAGTAAGCTAATACTGTCTAAATAGTAGGTTAGGCAGGTTAGCATGAATATTCAATGATTATAATTGAATTTATAAACATCTGCATGAACTTTTGATTACTACAATATATTACAGGGTATTAAATATTTCGTAAGATTCTCCAGTGATGTTTTAAAAGTTCATTCTATAACGTATATTGTACATGAAATGTAGTCAATTTCAATTGTCAATTTCGAATGAGTGTTTCACGTATACCAGAATATACCGGTTTAAAAATACGCAAAAGTTTAATGAAACGAATGGTAACTGGTACTGTATGACATCCAATGCTATGTACACGCGATGCTGAGGTACAGAAATCAGTAGCAATGGCAATAACTATAGGGCCTTTGTGTGTGTCTTTTAACAATTATATTCACATTGACGTCATGAAGATGCGTGAGAGGACATCTTTGATGACTGCCGACTTATACTTGAATGCAATAACTTTTGACACGCTTTGTATTCATTGAACGCCTTGTTCCACCTACTTGCTAAAGGCATACAATTGATAAAAAGATGGGGATTTTTACCTGGCATTGACGCAGGTAAACATTTCTTTGAAGTCCAAATCTTGACGAAAGAGATGCCTGGGAGGCCTTTCGCAAACCTTGTATGTATATAGAGTTAAGTTACATCAGGGTCAAATTAAAAGTTATTCTTGAATACAGAAAGCATATAATGCCAAACTTAATATCACTACATATCAACACCGAATAGTAGACTAAAATTAATTTTCGTGTGAAAAACGTTGGTAATTACCACTAACTACACATAAAACATCTATAGGAGATGTCTCATTTTTAGCCGTATTAAACCTCCCAAAACTTAGTGAATAAAGTAATGGCTTATGCAAAGAATCGGTAGATTTGTAAAGATTTGGGTGTAATGCAGATTACTGACAATTAATATTATGGTGTAAAATTGTTTAGATGATATGCACTGTATATCGTTGTATATTCTGATGTCTATTAAACCTCTTTTGAGATTCTTTTGGGCTTTGAGCTTCTCAGCCAATCCATGGCTTCGGTTATTGTTCGTAAGTACGAGTACACTGGGGGCGGTAATTGGCTAAAAATTACAAAGTCACGTCAATCCATTCTCCAAGGGCAACAAGGGCACTTTCACAAGCTTGTTACATAAAGGTTTGAAAAAAAAAAAAAAGAGAACAAGAAATGGTCAATGTATCCATAAATACTGTCCTTGAGATGTGCTAACAGTCGATTTTTAAGTCTTTCCATTCATTTTAAACTTGTCCTTCTGGCGTTTACTTGGAATGTTAAGATTGTCTTTTTGGCTAATGCAGTTGAAACTGGCATTTTTTTTTTTTTTTTTTCAAAACCGAAAGCATTATTTAATAGAAGGCAGAATATTCTATCTCAAATGCTGATGACCCATTTTGCCTGCATCGTGTTAAAAGCACGTGAATGGACGAACATTGTCCCTGTTCCCCCAGTTGTTCTTCTTGTATCAACGTTGTATTGCGGGGAGGTCCAATACATCAGACCTATATTTTAATCTTTAACCAATATTCCTTATCATCTTAAATCATATCAGTTTCTTTAGAACTGCAATTAACCAGTGCTCGGTTGGTTTATACCATAAGAAGATGATTACAGGGAGCTCGTTAAAACAAATCCTATTTATGTAGTGATACAGAAAATACATAAAAAATGCGTATGCTACTGACGTGTAAATGTATGGGTGTAAATGTATTGAAAATACACCTTACGTCGTTCACAGACACCAAACAAATGTAAAAAAAAAACTTTTAGGCCTTACTGGGTTTGCATCAGATAAAACAAACGGGAATTTCTGGTTCAGTGGTGAACTTTTAATTTGCTGGATGCTTGGTTTATGTTTACCAAGTTTCTTCTTTTGTCACTACTAAAGGAATATTTCAAATGGCTTTGTTTGAAAACACTTGGTTTGTTGAAAAAAGAAAGGTCATTATCATGTTGTTACGTTCTGCTTTGAAATAAGTCTTTCTTGCGTGACCAAAATTATTAAACAGGTTACATGCGTATTAAATACGCCTTCCTTGGACCACGGTCCAATAACATGCGTCACTACATACGTCCTTAAATTTTCCTGAAAATCAAGTATGCTGTGGGAGTTAGCACCTGGTTTTCCCCACCATAGGCGACATTTTCTATACAGACATATACTCAAGAATATACTTTTTTTTGTGTAAATAAACTAACCCACTTTACTTTCATCTCACGTCAATTCCAATTAATTAGCTTTGTACGATTTTTTTAATTACAAAAATTGTGCACCAGGTTATTTTTATTATGAAAAAAAATCGCATGCTTTTTTCTGCGATCCATATCCATGATTTCAAGTCCGAAATTTCCAAAGAGTTTTCTGAAATTGTAAAAAAATGTCTTTGAAAACATAACGAATACTATTCAATTGGGTTTCATACATATATAGGGTGCATACTTTATGTTTGTAATTTGCTGAATGTACTCAGCATCGTTTCTATGGTACTGCTCCATTTCTCCATTTCTCGGAAAATTATCAATTAGCGTTAGATGGAATTATTTCTTTAAGGAGGCATATAATGTACGTTTATTATTAGATTTTTGCCAGTCTGTTTAAAATCAATATAAAAAAACCCAGAATTTTCAAAGCTTTTTGTTCTCAGACGAATGAGCTGATTCTTACCTTATTAGGATTCTGCACTTTATTATAAAGCGTTGCTTGATTTATTAATACTTTTTGTGACGTTAATTCAAGTATTAACGTCATTTTGTGGCTAAAAAGCCATAGCACGTTCAATATAGTGTTTGTGTAAAAAACCAAGCGGTGTTGTTGCGATGCATTTTGATGAACGGAAAACAAACGTGATGAATGTGTTTTTGAAAATTATTCAATTTTGCTTAAGGAAAGGGATAGTAACTGCCTGATAATAACATTTTACGTACATACATATGTAGACATACGTGTTTTTCGAGGTGATTAACTTACTAACAGGCGCCATTTCAAGTTAAGAAAACCTGAGTGCATGCTAAATACAATTTGGTAAATTTTAAGAACTTTTTACCATTTGCAGTAAAGCACAGGTTGTTACCGGAATTAGTCTCTACTACAGCATTTTTAAGTGTGTATACTAAGTACCTATATACGAGGTAGCAGTTCATGTAATATATATTGACTTAGCCCATTATATTATTTCTGTACATGGGGCTTTAATTAATTGGATGTTTGTAACAGGAAGGCTATAAAGTTGTACAACTTTACCTTGGCTCCAGAGATGCTTCTGAAAGTGTTTAGAAACATATTTAACGATTTGAGATGTATTGAAACTTTATCTTAATTATTTAGTAAATGCAACATTATAATTATTACCCTGTGTTTAAATACAAATATTTAAACAATGCATATTACCCTACATAGCAAATTTAAATAATTTCCATTAAAAAGTTGAACATGTAACGTATATTCTTGTAACTAATTTTGTAACTTTTTTTAGGACTATAGCAGCTTTACTTGCCTAACATTCTATAAAGCTAATGTTATTTTATTAAGAAATAATTCAATCTTTAAAAAATGCACCTATTTTATATATATTGGCGATTTCCTTAACTAATCTTTATTAGACATCTTCAGATATAAATTCTGCAGGAATGACCGATTTCATTAAATCGGATGCAGTCTGTACACGTTTTTATGATTGGTATTCATCACTCGCCTCCATGGGTTTTCCCCAAATAGACAAAGAACTATAAATATTATTGTTTTCGTTTTCTATAAAAAGCGCAGATTGCAGTTATTAAGCCATGACTATACCCAAATAAAACTTTCTAGAATTATGCAAGTTGTCATCCTGGTTTTAATAATGAAAATTTAATTAATGCAACACTCGTATGTTAACGAGTAAGCCCAATATAAATTGAAAATGATTTGAATAGTTCCTGCAAAGTTTCATAGAAAGATGCAACCCATTGTCAAAGATATGAAATTTTGCTAATCACTCGCTGTGTCATTGTGTAAGCTTTTATCTCATTCATGTACTATGTATATGTACCTTCTAAGAATGACAGCTACAAAAACGCCACGTAACGCTTTTTCGGGAATTCCCGAGATTATTTGATCATCGTTATAAATATGCATTGCAGATTTGATTCAATCGATTGCAACTTTTCAGTTGGATTGATAAATATGTGTGATAATTTTAAATGATTTGTGAAGATTTCATCAACAGTGATTCGTAAAGTTGAATTAGAGATTAATGTTTTTGTTTTTGCTGCAACCCGTATGTGACCGCATGGAAAATTTTCTTGTTTATTTTTTGGTCAAAGTTTTCCACAATTAATTTCTTTTTTGAATTTGAAATTAGTTTACATACACGAAGAACCCGGAAAAAAATGTTGTTTTTTACGTGTTTACAAACCGGTTTATGTTTTTTCATTTTTGGAATATAATATATTTGTTCCAATTTAAACGGATTTTTAACGGAAATAAATTTGCAGTTTGATATGCTCGAAAATTGCATGGTAGTGTGTTGACCTGTAACGAAAGTTGAACTTTATAGTTGCTTGAAATACACATTCATAAAAATGATGCAATGATTTGAAATTCGGCTTATACATTTAGTCATTTGCAGTGTATAATCATTGATTAGTAGTACGTTTACTCTCTACAAGTAATAGTTAATTACATTGTTTTAACTAATTTTATTCATTTCTATATGGGGTTTTAATCGCAAATTAATCAAGGCTGGATTTTGTTACCTACCATTGTTCAGCGCTATGGCATGGTATACACATGTTATGCATGTGATCAGAAAAGTAATAACATGCAGTTATTAATACAGCATTATGTTAGGATTTATTTTAAAACATTTTAAACAGACGTTCAAACTTCAGATGGTATATCTATGAACTTTATGCAAGCTTTAGCTTATATTGCGATGAAATATGAAAGGGATTGTATATCATTACATTAGATATTTTTAGCTAGGGTTTAATTTAGAAATAATCTCACATTACGAAAATATATTCACGTGATCATTAATAACTACATATTGTAACTCAAGAAGTTGGTTCACCATATTTGGTCTAATACAGTAGCAAATTTTCAGGGTAATTCTCAGAAGTTCTAAAATGCATCTAAAGGCTAATCATTTGAAGGGAAAAACTTGTTGTGCTGAATAATTTGTCCCAATTGTTGCGTTGTTTGCATCATTTAGAGGGTTTTGACTAGTCATTGTAACTATTTATTAATGACGTCTTTCCTTTAGCTATTTTATGTCATTACAATTGTATATACAATGCTATGACAATGTCAACTAACGTCTTTACAAAGATAACAAATACAGCAAACTGCTAAACACATACACATATGGCATACATTAATTTTTATATGGATTTGTTTAGCTGATAAATACCCTTCACCTGAATTCACAGGATGAATACCATCATTGAGTAGAAATCACTACTCTTGAAACATGTAATTTGTTTGCAATGCGTATGCATTTCATTGGTTCAATTTGGAGCCCTTATGCGCTATTTTTCATGCATATTTCATGCAAAAATATTTAAGTTGAAATTACGGTGGATTCCTATTATTTATGACACCGGTTAATCTGGATAGCTTTATTTAAAAGAAGATTAAAAGAAGAAAAAAAACCCATTAAATTAAGAAGCCAAAGTTTAGGGACAAACTGCTGTTTAGACAGTGCAAGAAAACAGCCTAAATTGAATATGCAGACATTTTGGAACTGTACATTAGTTAGTTCCAATGAAAAATTCTAATATAAAAGTCGATAGGTATTGACAATAATGTTAAATGTTATGATTAAAATAAAGATGCTGATGAAACATGTTCCTTATGTACTGAGTACTGTATATGAAAGGACCTATCTAGGAAAGTGAAGATGCTATCATATATAAAATTGAACTAAAGTGACTTCATATACTGAAATCACTTATTTTCTTAAAAATCACCGAAGAAACTTTTCATCATTTGGATTGTCGCTTAATTGGGCCATCATGTTATATTCCCGATATGCCCCAATTAACCGGTATTCAGTTTATTTGTTCCGGTCCCATTATGACGCAATGACGTATAATTGGTTTTGATTCAGTAGAAAATAAAACGAGCACACGCACACCCATTCGGAACTTTTCCGACTAAGTGACATTTATGTAACCTTGTACTAAAAGCATTTCCCATTTGGCTCATATCTCGCCCAGTATTTAATTTACACTCTGCATTAGCTAGCCAAGAGTTTTTTGGTCATTGAAACACGTGCATGGTCATAAAGGCCAATTTGGACGTAGACCTTTGTTCCGTGTCGAACTTTGTATCTCCACTTTGAACTACCTCATATTTGAACGATGTGATATGTTAGAGAAAAAACCTTAATTCTTCTTTATTAACCATTAAATTTTGTAATATTTTGCGTTTATTGTGAGCGTGGCACGCTTCGGCATTGCTCCCATCGTTTCTTTTAATCGGTCGAGGTTATCTTAAAGTAGTCATCACTAAAAGTCAGGGGACGTTGGTCGACAGCACACGTTCCTCCGTCTGAATTTAGTTTTTAAAAACAACATAAAATGCAGTATTGGTTTCCTTGACAGGATTGTAAACCATTAATGGTTTGCGTCTACTATGTAAGATGAAAATGATATGGCACCAATCAATTTTTTTTCTTCAACATAGTACATTATAATCACTTCAATATAGACCTGGGATCATCTTGGAAATATCTGACCAATTAAATGGTGTACCTGTAGTATGTAGGAAGTACGATCAAGGACTTAAGATTAACTAAAAAATGGCATATGAATAGGAAATATTTGTTTTAAACTTATTTTAATCTACTAAATTATAATTAAGAAATACACTTATTAATAAAGTTTAAATACTGTTTTTATGATGCTTCCTATTGCAATAGTCTATAATTACTGATTCTATATATTCTCTAAAATTATGGTTTACACTATGATATATGTACAGCACAGTGATGTAGACACAGATTTTTTGGGAATTAGTTCAACTATTTGGAATTTAATGCCTCTTCTTATGAAATAATGCATATTCTACGATCATGTTTAATTGTAATGCATAATTTCAGACTGCAACCACTTTATGCAGTACGCAATTATAACTTTTAATCCCAAATGATATATCGAGAAAGGATTCGAACGAAATGTGCATTACACACACGCTCTTGTTCAAATTAATACTTAAGATATAGAAAATTCGACGTTTCAACCACGTACATAATGCCATCAGAAGTCTCAACTATTTACTTTCCATTTTCGTGTATCTTTTTAAAAAAAAGTTAAACATAAAGCTTCTCTTTGATTTTTGTTTTACGTTATTCAAAACGTAAATAATGTATTCCCATGTGCCTTGTGGCCCAGTTTTGTAATATTACCTATTCGAGAAATTTTATCCAAGACGAGGTCCAGCTAGTTTAATGAGTAATTTTTCTTGTATATTAAGGATTATGAATAACTTCAATGCGACATTGACCGATATCACTTATATTTTACTCGTACATATTTTACAATATTAGTATGATAACGAGTTCTCTTGTGGTCAAAATTAATGTTTCTCAAACTATTAAAAGCTAGTTTTCGTGTTCAGTTGCAACTCGTTTGATTTATACTTTTGTTTTCGAAATTCGTCTCGATTATACTGAAAATGAATACCATAATTAACGTTTTAACAATACTTAATTACTTATCTTAAAAAAAAATTAAGTTTCACTAGAAAGATGAAACTTCGGAATCGTGAACTATGAGCAATTTCATATTTAAGTTTATTGGTTAAATAACATTTATAGAGTGTAACGCATCTCATAAAAAACTCATTGCTAAACTTTATTGTGCTCTATAAAATGACCAAGGGCTACTCTTCGCTTGATTTTAATGGCTTTTAAAAACCAAGTTTATTGGGGTTTCGTTGCTAAGCGAACAAACTATTTTTAATCATGAAAAAATAATCTCATGCTCGTGGCTTGAACTTAATTCCAGGAATGTTTAAGCTTTTGACGGGAAATCATACCACATTTGTACATACATTTATGAAAGTTGCCTGAATTTACCATAGTAGATTATATTTATAACTTTTCTATAAAATAACAGAATTTTGAAAGGAAAAGGATAATTAGTACAGTATTCTGAAAAAAATCGAGAAGGTAGCCCCATTATACTAGCTCATACGAGTTTAGTAAACGATGTTAATTTATTAATTGGAACAATCCTGAAGTAAGAATGGCCAGTATGAAATACTAGTGAAACATACGTACTATAGTATATAGCATACATTTCGAAAAGGTTAGGTTGAAGTAACCCTTCGTGAAATACATACAGTATATTGTAAGGATTGACTTTTAGCTAAAATAGTGAGAATTTAAACTCGAATTAATGAAAGGTTTTATAATGGTAATTAGACTATCCACTGTAGAGGTTCAAACTTTTATAGGGATTCTTAATTCACTCTATATTTAGCGTCCGTAAAAATTATGGCTAGATTATCATTAGTTAATGTACTATGTTTAATGATTACTTGCTAAGTAAAATAGTTCTCATAAGATTAAATAAGCGATGGCTAGCCACCATAGTTGCCCTTATCCCTAATATCACATTTCAGTGAAAACCTTCAGCACAAATATATATATCCAGAATACAAATTACATTTATTGAGTATGTTAAGTTCCTTATTTTAATACTATTCTATGAAACAAATTTGATAAGCAATTTTTTTGTCCCGCACACAAGGAAACTGCGCGATTGCCTCTAGGATATCCCCAGGAAAAAACAATACTTTCCGAACTTGACCTTGGAAATGTATATAAGCCTTAGTTAGCATTTTAGTTAGCGTTTAATCAATTCTTAAGTTTTGATATTCACGAAATTACTGTTGTGTTGATTGATTACCATTGAGTGCTTCTGGTAGATATGCAAACGACGCACGGTTCCGGCGCCATCTTGTTTTCAAACCAATTAATTCAGCACATACGTACGTATGTGTAATACGTGGATACCATTTGTCTAATCATGAAAGCCTTCTGTTAGAATTGCATTCGATTAGTCTTAAAAGCTATAGAAAAGTTTAATTAAATGCTAGTCTAGTTATGTATCCGCATTTTTCATTAGTGCACAGACGCTCTATTGCAATCATCTATTCGAAAGTAGTCAAAATCACAACAGGGTGGTTCTGAGATAAGATCAGTTATTTGACTATCTATTGCTGCATGTTTGTTTTGCTTTTCTGTATATGTTAGCACTGCAGCTAGTTTGGTTATTATCAGCACCCAGAGTTTTTTAATTACAAATTTCTTTTATGTACTTGACAAGTTACGCATGCAGGTTTCCTAGATTTCCTGTTGTGGATCTAGTATGTGCCTTGGGTGACAGGCTCACTTATGTGTTATGCCCAACTACTGAGATATGCAAGTCGAATTGGAGTTATTCCAACTGCAGGAAGTGGCTTGCTAATTTAATGAAACCTTAAAGTGCAAAGGGTTCGGAGAGAGTGGAAAACAGAAGCCAGCCAAGGAAATGTAGAGCACATTAATGAAGTTCTTAATTGTAACTAGCTCAAATCAGATCCATTGCACAAGAGGCACTTTTAGATGCAATTATCAAGTTAGCTTTATCCTTCAACTTGTTTCGCACAGTAGAAAATTCAGTTTTTGTGCTAAATACTAATCAGATTAAATTCTCTATGTTTAAAAAAACTTAAGCAAATTCCGCATTATAGTATTTGAATCTTGGAGTAAAGTTTTAAAACTTTTTTTTTCATCTGAACTTTCAATGGTATATGAAAACTTATTTTAGTATAACAAGATAACATAAAACATCTGGAAATAAAAAATGTCATTATTAATTCTATAAATTCGGTTGTATAGGCTATAACTATTATAGATATAACGTAAAATAATCTAAGGTTTCGAGAAAAAAAATTTAAACTAATAAAACGCAGATACCAATTTTCGTTTAAAAATTGAAGTCCACTCTTAGTTCCAAAGTTGTAAAAACTTATTTTAAATCTCCCTCCAATCGATATTAAATAAGCAATAAATCACAAGCTATAGGGAAAACAAATTATGAGTGTGAAAGTAGCACGCTAAAACAAGACAAATAAACCAATAACCCTGTATCAAATTATACTTGCAATTAATACCCAGTCTTGGTTAAGAATTCCGTACAACTATACTACGCCAAGTATCTTGGAATATATCGTTGGTGTAAATGTAATTTGAACAATATTATTGATACGCTGTATGATTAAAAGTAACTAGAAAATTTCGAGAATGATGTTTCTTTAAATGTGTGCAAATATTTTTAATCACCTTTAGTATTATAGTTGGTGGAAAGTTGTTTTTTTGTAGAACATGACATTTTACAGACAAATATATTGCCACAATACACATAAAAAATTATGTGTGATTAATTTAATGCAACATTTGCGAGACATGTCTGTTAGTGCAAATTCATTTTGCCGTTGCACTTCAATTTTAAATTATTGTTGATAACGGATTTCTACATCATAAGTGAAGTACTTGTGGTATATTTTAGCATATTTTGTAAGTATAAATTTAAACGTTTGCAGGTATTGTTTTGGCCGAAGTTCATTTTACACTTAATAAATATTTATAAACTTTAAGCATTAGTGAGAAATACAACGAAAGTTATATTGAATAACTTTGTTGGCAACTATCAGTCGACAGTTTTCTGTTATTTTTTTAGTTTTAAGACATTGGCTTAAAATTGTCCACTAGAGAAGTTTTTTATGTATGTGACATTCTAAATATGTGCATGTACGTGTTGATGTTACCTTCGATGGAATATCTCAAAAGGTGTATGTGTTTGGTTAATTTTCTCTTGGTTCCTTGGTTTTATAGCATTATTTTACACACCACTGTAAATACTTTGGCGTATTACATAACATTTCAGGAAATGTTATGTAATTGACATTGACTCCTTGCCCTCTTTGGTAATTGTGCGATCATGTGCCATCCAAGGAATTAATATTAGAAACATTATACTTATCCATTTCTGCTCCTAATTCAACTCAGCATTGATCAAGCGTTGATTGAATCCAACGCAGAGTCATGCTGCCCCTGAAAGGAAGCAATCAGTAATAACACCATTGTAAGTAATATTTGCCAACCTTCAAGGGGCAAAATGAGCAATTGGTCTGAACATAAAACTATCATTAGTAATTGAATTTTGGAGAGAAAAAAATTCTTACTGTGACATGCGATACATCACTTCCATTATTCAATTACCACTTCCATATTGTTATCATGAACTTATAAAAATATATCATGTAATTGCTTTTAACATTATTCTATTCTGTAAAAATATTTTTACAATAAATGTACATATTTAAAATAGTACATTATTCTAAACTTTTATCATCTTTATTATTTCATAATTGAATCTCAGACATGCAAATAATCAAGCCGAATTAAGCCAATCAATTGTATAACATTTAACGATTTTACGTCTTCGTGGTATATAATGTAATTGCTAAATGGCTGTAAGAGCTAGTTTATGGCCTAATAAAACTACCTAAAGCTATCTAGTCAAATTATGGCTTGTTAAATTGATAAGATAATTAAGTTAAAATGCCACCTCGACGTCACTATACCGCACATTAAGCCAGAAGCTATGAGCATTAACTAAACAGACTATGTATATCATTAGATTAGGGTGTATAAAGTATGTTGCTATTTTAGATTCGAAATGGTAGTTCATCGAGTTGCAGTGAACATAGCTTATCCATCAAATTTCGTTCTCCTTGAAAACAGACAAAGACATACATTACTTGTTATAAAACATTGTATGCATGGTTAGAACTTGATCCATTACCCAAAATCCATGTCAAAGTTGTTTTTCGATAATCTCGTTTCATCTGCAAATAACATTTTGATGCTGTTAATAATGGGTTAGTTGAAGTAAAACCTTTCACGAATATTTATGCATAGTGTTGATTTTGCCTGTTTATGCATTAGACCAGTATGACAATGATGAATTGCCAAAATTTACAAAATAGAAGTTGAAACTGATAACCGATTGAATACATTTTCTACTGGTATAATGCTATGACATTATAATGGAGCACGTTTCCTAATCCTAGTAAAGTTATATAAACAAAAATGTTCGATAAAATCTGTTTTGTTTCAGTGCGTGTGGAAGCATGTAACAAAGAAAACACATTTTCTTCATTATACTTACCGTATATCAGATGCAAAAGCTCATTTGATACTTCAGTTTTAAATTTTGATGTGTAACCTAATTGCAATTTAGTCACTTCACACAGTTCACAAAATCTTGAAATAATTCTTGATACTGTAAAAGAAATGCAAATATTCTTTATTGCGCAGGTTCCGTTCACACATGCTCGTAGCTAAGTACGAAAGTATATGTACATCATAGAATCAATATACAAAGACGTATTATGAAGAATATATATATGACGTTATCATAATTAGCCAATTTGTCGTTAAGAATACATAACAATGTGTTATTGATAAAACATGCAAATTTAATACATGATTTGTTTTAAACCCTGATAAAAATCTTCCTCCCTCTATTCCAACTAAATAAGGTAAAAAATGTGCTTTGTCAAAATATGGTTGAATGAAGGATTTTGGAAAATTTAAGGAACAAAATATACATTCATGCAATTGAAAATGTACGACGCGTTTTGCATCACAAACTCAAAAAACGTGTATATGCATGCCAGCATAAAAATCTCAAGAAGTTAATTTGCGAGGTGTGAATTGAAAATAAAAATACTGTGTTCAGTAAATGAATTGAGGGATATCGATTTATCATTTAATTCCAACTCATTGTTATTAATACACGTATTGTGTAAAATCTACAGCCCAAAACAAATTACACAAATATTTATTAAAGGGTTCCTATCGCATTAATAAATCATAGGAGATACAATCTCTTTGTTAATTGGCATACTTTCGCCCAATACTTGAAACTAATAAACTGATACCAACTTTATGATAACTTTGACCATCTCAGACAAAAACCTGGGAAGACTCGAATAACAACCACTGATATTATCGTAAACATTAAATGTAAGATGTTTTTACATTATGTTTCATGTATTCATTCATTTTTTTTCAGAATTTCAACTACATCATCTTGTGCTTCAAAAAACAACCATTGCTGTTTATTCGACAGCCCAAATACAACTTTCCAGACAAATGTAAGTCAAATTTACGTTAAAAAGATGTAAGAAGATTTTCATTAATACAGTCCAAGTGATTTCAACATGTCATATTTTTGGTGATTTTTCTTTGTACGAGTATGTTATAATTCAGAAGACAAAGTGAATGACCCTAAAATTTAATGTTTTAGATAATTTCCATGGAGACATTCAGTCTTGACTTCCTCCTGTTTCAATGCCAATCCATCATCGAATCCAATTTGGGAAAATCTCGCAAAATTCTGTTGGTTTTATGGGTGGATACCTTTTCGATGATAAAAGAAAATTGCCAGCAATGGATCCATATGCATATGATAAATCTCTGACACAAACTGTTTGAACAGCCTTCATCTGTTCTAATAGGAATTTTTTTATTTTTTTATTTTTTTTAAAAAAACCTCAATGCGTGCTATGGATGCACAATCCCTAACTTTAATAAATATCCTGGATTCACCATCCTCTTATCTTCGTTCATTTCGTTCCTTTTGAATTATGTATATGGGTATCAAAGTCTCGTATGCGTAGCCAGTTTATTACACTTTTGTTTCCACATCACTTGGCGCAAGATGATTTTAATGGAAAATGACGCCTCGTTCGGATAAAAATCTTGTGTCTAAAACGAAATAATAACGAGACGGTTCAGATCTTTCATACAGGGTGGGTTGATCGTAAATACAGGCTTAACCCCTTCACAACGGATTTTTTTCTATTGCCTTGCTATACTTATGATCTATAATTTAATTTTCTTGAATCCATTTTGAACGTGATTGCCTGTTGGAGATGAGGGCTATAACAATAAAACGCTTCTTACCCGCAACAAAGAAATCAATCCATTAAGGCTCCTCTCGAATTTCATCGACGTACGTCACCAGGCAATCATCCATTTTCCAATCTTCATCATCTTCCAACTCGTCAATTGTTCCTTTATCTCTGCTTAAGTTCGTGCTTCTTTGTTGGTGGTTGGGCGTCATCCTTATAATACACTGACCATCACGGCTTTTGGCGCCAACGGACTCCTGAGCTAACGCAATTAGAAATGAGTACATGAGTATAATGAAAAGTTGAAATGCATTGAAACGGAAATGATTTGAAAATAGATTAATGCTGTAGATTTGAGAAAGAAGTAACTTTTTATAAACACGATAGGGCTTTATTTCGTTGTTTTCCTGTGGTTTGGCAGGAGACATTTACCATGGTCTCATTATGCTAATGGCAATATTTGGAAAATGTAATGGTTGAAACTATATTTCACTACTACACCGCTGTATACAAGGTGACCACATATTCATGTGCGAAATATGTTTTATATGGGATTTTATAACGCTTTAATTTGAAAATACAATGGTTTCCGGATAATGAGACCACTACATATTAGGAGCAAGTTAGCAAGAAGCGAATCATATAAATAAGCCTCTTAACGAATGATTAATACGACCGGCTTCATTATTACGAATGTGCAATACTAAGATAATTAAATATTAGATACTAACATGTCTTCAGATTTTTAAAAAAATGTAAGTTGCTTTTTTATAAATTGGAATTTAATAATGATAATTTTTAAACTTTAATTAATTCAGGTTAACCATTATTTATTATTGTTGATTTTTTTGTTTAAATTTGTTAAGTTATACAATGTAACTCAAATATAATTTTGCCACAAAACTATTTATGATTTTGTGAAATGTTCAAGTTGGCAAATGATATTTTAAGTGAGCCACGGAGGATTTCTCTTATACTGCTTTTATCCAATTATTTTTCATTGTCATTTCTATCTTATTTATAAAAAAAATATTCGTGCAATGCGCAAATGCAGTATTTGGCATTCAAAGTACTTCTCGCCACGTTGGTGTGCATGTTTCAACTTACACGTCATGCAATGATTTTTATTTGCTCACACATGTTACCAAAAACCGCCTTTAAAATTTCACAATCAACTGCAACGTCATGGAGCTTTAGGGAATTGCTCAGCAATTTTGAGCTAATTTGGCATTGACCCAGTGTCTTTTTACATTCCCTGTTTATTTTGCATCTGCGGTTATCCAAGTTCTCTGAATGAGAAAACACGTGTTATTGTCGAAGCATTGGGAACTTGCGTGTATACGTTCTTGGCCTCTGCCCTAAAGCATTAACTGATAAATTAGCATTCGGTATCTTTGTTTCTGGCATCGACTTATTCATTCCTGCATATTATGTACATGGTACTTAGGTACTTAATAGCATCTCTATTGCTGTACCGCCCGTTATTGTGTTCAGAATTTCACAAAATACGTAATGCAGGAAAAACAAGATAAATTGAGCTAATAATTTTGGCAACCTAACATACCCTTATTCTCTTATGATCCCCTATGGCTAAAATGGGTTTACCATTTCTATTGTTAAGTAAATATATAAAAAGGTATAGAATTACCCATATATCTATATATAATTAAAGCTGTTAGCAGGAGGTCCTAACGTAAGTTTTAAGAAAGGTAAGGGGGTTCTTAATAGATTTAAAATTTGTCAAGGGTCCTGAGACCAACAAGTTAGAGAGCCGCTGCCTCAGGTTGCACTACCTTGTTTTAAAGGTCAAAGTTGGTACTAACACTACATTACACGTATGAAAGTGTTAAGGAGACGTTAAGACGTCATATTATTATGTAGCGTCCCATAAAGACCAATGCAAATTAGGTTATCTTAACATCTCACCTAATGATGCTCTGGTACCAATCACAGTGCACGCTCCTTCTTGAATTTTTGGCAAAGTACTGGCATGAGGCATGCTATTGCTCTTCCTTAACAGTTTCCCTGATGGACCACAACTGTTGCTCTCACCGTGATTGTGAGCGTCTCCATTCTGATGCCTCCGGGACATTCCGATTTCATCAGAGTTCCTCCTGATCGTCTGGGATGACGAAGGCTGGACACTGGAGAGGGGTTGTAGGGTATCCTTTGTTTCGTTCATTTCCAATAACATGCTCATGTGAGAGTCCAAAGAGTCTATGGAAAATCTGGGTGGACGAATGCCTAGACCGATGTTAAAGTCCCCGGCCAGACTGGACTCTTCCTCGTTGTCAATCGATTCGTTGGTCATGCTCAGGTAATCGCGGATGCCGAAATCTTTACCCGTCACATGACTTTCCTGGACATCGAGGGACAAACTTTCTCCTAACAGAGCCAATTTTGCGCGCAGTGCTCTGGGAGACATGGTCGCTTTCGCATTGTACTCCCTGATATGACTTTCACCTGAAAAATTAAAGTAAACAGTTTCATCATGAACATATTGGCCAACCGTTTGTGTCCTTCCCTCAAACAGCGTAAATACAAATTATTCTTAATATGCACAGTCATTTAAGCGCGAGTCTTTCAATTAAAACCAGTTCTAACCTGAATAATATTCGGTTTTGTTTGAAGTTAGTTCAGCTAACCTTGGTATGTCATGCAGTATCCCTGCGAAAGGGGAGGGCTAGGTGATCTCCGAATTTAGGACAAGAGGTTCTTGGACGGATGGATAAGAGAACATCGAAATCTATGGCTACCGTTTAGTAGACCAATAGAATTTATGGCAAATCTGTCAGTTACCTTGATGCTTCCAATAGAGAAACTTTTATGTGTAAAATATGTATAGGAGATAAATTATATGCTGGCAATGGTAACGTTTTGGGAAGGTTGTTTTCAGATAAATATGTGATGAATATACAAAAAAGTTATCTCTAATCTCTTATTGGAGTACAAATAAAACTGTAATAGGCAGTAATAAAAGGCCGAGGTAGAATCTAAATATCCATGATTACATTCGATTTCCTTTATAAATTCCTCACTCTCCATATAGGCTGATTTTTGTTTTAGCTTTTTTTATTGTTTAAAGTCAACAAGAGCGAGAATATACCATCTCAAATTAAGCCCATTAACATGATAAAACATATTAGCAACACTTGTTCAATGCATATTCAAATGACTATTTCACCAAGTAATTAGTGTTTGCTCTAGTTCAGCCCTAAAGACATGGTAAGCTTACATGTATACTGATGTAAGACGAATGCATCGATTCGACAATCGCCAAGAACCTCTTAATGCTGCGTTGTCTGTAGTAAAACCTCAGTGTCAACTCGCTTGTTTAATAAATTATTAATCAATATTTCTTCCCGAATTTTTCTCCGTCAATTTCGTCAACCCTTTTCACCGTCGCCAGAGCGTGTATTGTTTCGAAATTTGCATTTTGACTCGCTTCGCTTAAAACTGCGTTCAGGCCTAATTAGAAAAATAAATCCTTAATGCGAAAATAGACAATGGCGTCTGTTTGTTCAAAGCGAATATTTCCTATGCCGATGCTGCGCAAATCCAAGATGAACTTGTGAGTGATTGTTTGCTCTTCTTTTCATTTCATTCGTTTTTCCACTATGGATTCTTGAGTTTTTGGGGGGCGCTTAAGGGCAGCGTTTTCATTAACTTTGGGAATACGCGCTGGGGTTATGGGCATAATGTAAATGTAGAGCAAACAATCCCCTTCTAGGTGGAATCGTTGAAAGTAACTGTGACTGTTGAAGATAATCTAATAAATCCATGTATATACATTATATATAAGACATCCTGCGTGCGTTTAATATACCCACCGTCTTCTTTTGATTCTTTCTCCAATGAATCCGCGCAAGGGCTGCCATTGTCTTCCACTTTATTAGATCTTTGAGATGATGACTGAATTGGAGCGTGTCCCTTTCCACGCCCATTGGCTGCATTCATATTGTAAGGAAGGCTGCCTTGGAAGGATAAGAATCCTGAATTTGTTTCGGCGGCGTTGCTTCTGTAGGCATAAAATTAGAAAAAAATAGTATTTTTAATTCAAAAGGCGCACAGAAATCCACTTATCAAGTTATGGAGTCATTCGCCTTGATGAATATAACAGGCAGATTGCGTTAAGACGTGGGCCATCGACCATCTAGAAAAACATTATGCAGATGGGAGGTAAGAGCCCCATAAACCGCACGAGCCATTATGCACCCTGCTAAGTAACGATAGCAACTATTCTGAACATCATCAACATTGCAATGGTGGATAAATATGTGCTTCCTACTCCATATGCTCTCTTTAAAGTGTCGTTACATTTTAAATGTGAATAAATTATGAACATGTTTTCAATGTTTACTGTTTCAAAACATTATACTGCGAAATATACGCTTGTGTGTAATTGGATTAAATATGCCAATATCTTATCAGTAATGTTAATAGTGTTTGAAGATCGCAAATCATAAGGCTTTCTATGAGTTTGTTAATGAAGGTTTCAAAAATGTATTGATGCAAATGTTATCAAATTGTATAACCAGATGGCAAAACAGGAAATATTTTGTTGTGTGGGCTGTATTTGACACCAACATATACGACATTTAAATTGCTAAGGTTTACTACCGCTATGGAACGGTAGTTGATAGCCAGGATAAACGATAAAGTCACTTTATTATCAATGATTTATTTAAGCTGCTATCCGGCGTGTCTATACTGTGGGTTGTTAACTGTTACTCCAGATAATTGCCAAAGCATGTTCACACCTACATTGTGTGTTAGTCAAACGCAGTTAAGTGCATGCGTCATGAACTTATAAACATCCCTGTAAATGTTACACCACTATAAAACGCACCTATATAGTCCTAAAATAAAAGATGAGGTCAGATGATTTTCATTGGAAGACGACTTTCAAAGTTTCATTAGTCATTTGGAGACGTTACGTAGCTCCATTACATCATGCACATCAATGGTTAAACTGATAATGACATAATTTCCATTAACTTATTTCAGTTAATTTTAATGTGTTGGTTAATGTTAATCGAACAAATATAAGGGTTTATCAGCATCTTGTCCCGAAATTGGTGATTTGGAAAGACAACAGCAGAAACTTTCATATTTCTCATTGTTTGATAAGCATCAATATCCAGTCATGCACAAAGGTGCCTCTTGAGGAAAAAAATGCTGTTGCAGAAAAAAAGCGAAAGGCATAGGTTGTTCTTATCTCACTAACCTTGCTTTCTGAAAACAATATACTAGTGTGTTCTTAGCTAGTCCTAAAGAGTTTTTGAAGAATGAGGGCCTTGCTCCTGTTTTGCTACTACTACCAGATAAGAGAATCCATGAAAACATGATTAAGAATGGGTATTTTCAGAATGTTCGACTACTTCAGATATGTTAGCCATTATTATTATATATGTGACATTATTAAGTCGTATATCCTACAATAAGCACGACAAAAGCGTAGAAACGGACATTGCTCTGATCTGAAACTTGCAGATGCCACGATGTATACAGTTGGATCATTTATAAACTGCTTGGAAGTAGCATCTTTATGAATATGTCTTTCTGAAATTTTAAAGATGGATGCAACCCTGCACAACTAAACATTTTCGATTTTAGAATGTTTGAAATAACGGTGTCAACATATTTATTTTTTTAACAACTAACGCCATGACGATCTATGTACAAGACAGGTCAAATTCAGTTTGTTGAACTTGTACGAAAGATATCTGCGTTTTCGGAAAGTAAACATTTCAAACTGATGTTATGAAAACTTTTCCTTTTTTGAGTTGTACATCCATCATCACCACCTTCCACGTGCGTTCCTTATTTTTCTCATGATTGTTGCCTAGTTATCTCAACATTAGTTTATATATACAAACAGTTTATATATAAAACTTCCCACCTTACCTGCTTAGAAAGGCCGTTCCGTTCCAGTGTTTGTTTCTCGACCCGTTGGCCGCTGGAGGCGCTTCCAGGAGAGGCACATCCACCGACTTTTTCACGCCGAAATATTTGTTCCACTGTTGTCTTCGGACCCCGCTGTTGGCCGGGCCATTTCTGGCTAAGATCTTGGACGGTCCGCAAGAGAAGTCTTCGCCCAGTTGGGCCGAGGGTTGAGCCTGTGCAAGTTGAGATCGTCTGGAGAGAAGGGCGGAGCAAGCCGAGGAGGAGAGATTTCCATTCGGGAACTCGGATGCCGTTGGGGGCGCTGGAGCCAGGGCTTTGTCGTAATTGGACTTGTGTGGGCCTTTGGGCGATGCGGACGGCCCCGGAGACTGGCGGCCGAACCTGGAGGCCGATGAGGGCCTCAGCGGTGCATGCTGAGAAGAGGTCTCAAACTCAAAGTACTTGGGCTGCAGAAAGTTCGGAGATGCGGGGTTGGAACGGCACTTGCAGGGACCAATCGACGGCGACGGTCCTGGGGACACCGGACTGTACTGCCTGGAAACGCTGGCCATACATGAAGGTGGTTGCCTGGGGTGACTGCTGACCCTGACAGGTGGGAGGTAGTGTTTAGGTGGTGTCTTGCTCCTGGTTATAATTAATTTAGGAGGCAGGAGGCGACTGGCGCCACCTTTGGGCGGTCTGCATTTGCCCGTCGCTTTGTCTGTCATGAACCTCGGCGGACAGCGGACTGCAAATGCAATGAAACAGGCCTGCATGCAACGCAAACAAAGGTTTCCCTAATGCCCTTACACCACATGAATATTAGAAGACGTCGTTTAGAACATCTCCAGGAAGAACGAAGGTCGTTCAAAAGCAAACCAGGATGCCAAAGGATGCATTCAGAGATGTTAAAGTTCCTTTATTCCAACAACATCTAAATTTCAAGGAAAATATCAAATATTTCTAAATTTAGGTATTTTTCTTGCAACAAGGTGTATTCAATACTAGCTTGATAAGATTTAGATCAAGGGCAATATATTTTAGGCAGCGTCATATTGAGTCATGGAACATTTTTGAACAAACAATTTGTATTTTATGAAAAATCATTTTTCCACATTTTTCTACTGGGTGTTTTTTTACATTTTAATCTTTTTTTTTTAGCCATGGTTACTTCGTTATGGTTTTTTAATCTCGTATTTTTCGATGAATATTAGCTGGGATATTTGTAATCATAAAACGTTTACCTTCCGATAACATAATTTCTGAAACTGCCTATTTAACATATGCAAGCTTTTGTTTCTATTGTTTATTATATTTCCTTTTATAAAATTATAAAAGAGAATGTCATTTAGTGATATGATTACATCAGAGCGCACTTTTGAAAGTAATCAAGGTTGAAGTAAAGTAACAGCCCTGAAAGTCTCCCGATGGGAAATGGAATTGCTTTTTTATAGTTTATAATGTTATTCTGATCATTGTATATGTGAGGTGGAAAATAGAAAAAAACCACATTGGAATAAAGAAGAGGTAGGCATTTTTAAACAAGGCTGACGGCGAAATGTGAATACACAATTTAATGGCTTTGAAAGAAATTAATAATAAAAAACCCTTTTTATTTCTGTTTTGATATTCATTTTTATTAAACGTGTATGCTATTTGGTAATACGAATGCATGTGAGTAAAATCATAGAAAAATGTATTGAAAAAGTATTTACTTTTATCTTGAGGGCAAAAAAGAATAAACGAATACCTTGATTACATTTTCATTTGGAAACAAAATGTTTGAATTTTATAGGCATTAAAGCTTGATTTTGAGAAGTCTTAACATTGATATTAATAAATTATGAAAGAACTAGTTCATTGTGATTCCAATTGAAATATAAAAACTGGAATGTTATTTAGCGTTCGAAAACATCAACAAAAAACAGTAACTCAGTAACTTAAGAAGTAGGCTATTTTTACCGTGATTTGAGCTGATATTTTTATCTTCTAATTAAATTCAGAATATATTCATGGAATGTATTTATACATGTATGTATGAAATCTAATATCCTACATGTAATTATCGAATAACAAAAAAAAGAGAGAGCATATATGCATGGATGATTAATGTCTTGAACAATGACGCATTGCATAGCAGCCTACCTGTTTGCTAGACAACCTATTAAAAGATTCACTGGAATAACGACGAAGGATGATTTTTTCCCCTTTTACCCTCTGCACAGTTTTATAATTCTCCGAGAGAAATCTGCAATGAAAAAAGTAATATTAGAGAAAGGTTAATATAATTCAACTACTCTCTAATGGCAGGTTGCTCTTTATTCCAGTCTACATTGATCGACAAACTGAATAAGAAACATGAAATTTGCATGTAAAAGCACTGCAAGAAACGTGTTTCTAAAAAAAACACCTGCACATACTATTGTATTATACATACAGTACGTATGTATAGAAACCATCTATAAAGTAGAACATTTTTCTGTCTCTATATGACGCAAATTTTAGCTGCGACTTCAGTAGCCATGTATTTGTTTGCCGATGAAATCTTGGATAATGTTGCATGCATCACACTGGCATTGTAGCAATAAAAGTCATGCACAATTTTCATGATGGTTCTCTAGATCAAGGCGTATGTTATTAATAAGCTTGGAATAATTGAACTACTTTTGGTAAACAACTAGAGCGTAGCATATTTAACATCAGATGTTAGCCATTTCTGGCACAACTGTATATCACTTCAAGCACTTTACTTGCATTTTATTGTGGTCATTTTTGGGCATCTTCCAAATTCCACAAGAAGTCAATTATATGCGATGACGGTGCTTCTTTCGGGAGATAAACCATAAAATAATGCTACTAACCTAGATATTTCCGTATTACAAAGGCTAAGCGTAGGATGAATTTCGATAATTAGCCCTGTTCTTAACGTTTTTCTGCTGTATATTGCGCAGGAAGTTACCAATTTCCTGACGAGAAGATCATAAACATCTTCCTATTTTCACACACTTGTAGGGTGTCTAAATCTTTCGTTCTAGAGCGGCACACATACAGTACCTTAGATTCCTTCGGTAACATTGTAATATATTTTTCCAAAATAACTATTTTATGATCACAGAAATTTATCCAAACAACATATCATCATAAGTTTTGTGGTAACATATTAAAGATGATTTAACCTTGCTTTATTTTAACCGGAGTGATTTTTCTATCGTAGATCATTCCAAATATGTAAATAATGAGGTGAAATAGAGAACGTGTTTACCAAATGTAACATTGTAGACTCTAAAAATATATTCATTGTTATTTTTTTGCGAAATTTGGTACTCAATCTTTGAAACAGTTGTTACCTATTTTTATTGCCATCAACTATTGATTTTGTTGGTTGACCTAGTTTAGACTTTTCAATGTCTGTACCACGCGTGTTAGTTTTATTATCGATTGACACCTATTTGTTCAAGAGGATTATTTTGAATCTACGAGTTTTGACTAGGCCGGTGCAAGCAAATGGTTGGAGTTATAGAGAGATTGCTTTTGTCATTACCATATCATTATGTATGGGATTGCATCACCAACAAATTGCTTTGAAATCGATTGTTCATCTTTTTTTGTAGATTTTTAAAAAAAAGAAAGAAACGTAGATATTGCTTAAATTAATGTGAAATGTTTTGTTAAACAACTTTTACTTACAAATTTCATGGAGTTTTTGCAGCAAAACATCTTGCTGAAATACGTTAAGTAAAATTCTACTAACAATGCTGTGAACTCATCTTTTTGGAGATGCTGGTTATTTGTATATTGCATAATTAGATAATCCTGTTGGAACTTTATGCTTGCAGGCTGGTAATAAAATGCCTAAATTAGCAACACAGGTGCTCAGCACAAGGTACCAAGGTTGACCTACGTATACACCGGCCTTAAAGTGTATTTTATGAAAATTCGCTTTTAACCCGCGCAACAGCACTCAACTAATCATCTACTTTGATACGTAATAAACAACGTCGATTTTAAATGCGTTGAAATACAGTACGTGTATATGTAGCTCTTTAGTGCTCTGCCTAACCCCAGTGACATTGCTGGTCTGTTTAGCCTTTTATATGCTGTAATTTTCATATTGTTATGACAATATGCGTAATGCAGTAGATGTTTTGCAAATGACATAGGAGCACTTTTCTTTAATGCTTAAAGTGCTGGCAATTTGCGAATAGCATTTATCTTTTGAGTTCTTCCCATAGCCGAATAAAGGAAGAATAATAACGAAATAATACCACAACTAAATTGAATAAAAACCTTCAAAGAACAAAAGTTCGAAGATGCGCTGGAAGTTTTTCTACAACAAATTTCTTTTAGATAAAATTAATTTTGGAGTAATGCACCTGCAAGCAATATCTCTTCGCTTCAGTTAGTCTTCAATCATTTTAATAAAGATTGATTCTATACCATTTTTTTTGGTATTGGCCAGTGGACTTCCTTAAAGTGGATTGAATTGGTTTATTTCAAAAAATTATTAAGTTTAGCACTATGTGATCATCCTTCAATACAATATCATATCGAAATTATATCGCTGTATTTATAAAACAACATACGTTTATTAAAAATAGATTTGTATAGGTTCCGCGTTATAGTGATGTTCATCATGAAAACACTCAGAAATATGTTATTGGAATTACTTATTTAAAAGTGGATAGAATTTCTTCTTCTTAATCCAATACCATAAAAGCACTACTTATTGACAAATTGGTTTTCTAACGAAACTAATACTCTGTCCAGCTGATTAATTTCTTCGTCTGCACACGTAGAGGAAATGGAACTAATGAACTTTTAGGTTTCAAATTTTTTTTTAGATCTGGGCATTATGTTTATAAAAGCCCACTCTGGTTATAAATACACCTTAGAAAGTAAAAAAAAAAAAAAATGGAAAAGTGAAGTGGTACTTTATGACCCTCAGGATTACATATTTTTGCCCTCGATTATACCTCCACGAAACATTTATCCTATTGTTTATCATTTACTTTGAAACCGCCTACGGCAAGATCAGAAATAAGAACAACAATACAAGTATCTTATTTCTTATGACCCTACAACATCGAGTTTCAATCCTCT
Organism: Ophyiulus pilosus; assembly: GCA_033995625.1. Taxonomy (NCBI): domain Eukaryota; kingdom Metazoa; phylum Arthropoda; class Diplopoda; order Julida; family Julidae; genus Ophyiulus; species Ophyiulus pilosus. The sequence goes on from JAUJYV010000346.1 coordinate 35,407, forward strand.
GTTGCTATCCCCATAGTACGAGTTAGTACAAATCTTCCCTTTAATTCCACTTCAATTCTATACAAAAAAATCTTGAAAACGACATCTTGCAAGGAGATATTCAATGCCTTGCTTCTTTCTATATATAAGCACTGGGTATGCTTTGAGTAGGCAGAGATTGACAAGCAAAAAATCTCTATACTGTAATTCCCTCAAATTGGTTTCTTCGACACATCAATTTATATAGATTTATATTGTTTATGTACGTATGCGGCCATTTTATCATCATCAATATCGATAAGCAGTAATACGGACTCTAGACAAATATCACGTCATTATGGGATTTCCAAGAAGTGAGGGATGGAGAAGGTCCTTAAATGCAATTTATATATATATATGACCTGTGTCGTACAGAGTAAGCCCAAGAAATGGGTCACAGCAAATGCAGATTAAACTTGTTTACTGAATCACATATAAGAGATAAAATAGCAATTTGTGTTACTAATATTAGATGAACGAGAATTGGCTTTTGTAACCATGAAAGTAAAAAAAATCATATTGTAACTAATTTTATGTAACATATTTACATAAAATCTGTTCAAAAACAAAAGAGTTGGAATCTTGTTTTGGAATAAACAACGTAAAAAATAACTGACCTATCTACGTATAATAAGTAATAATAGCTTTACAGCCATGGTAGCAATTTAGTCAATATCATATCGCACATATTAGAGTGTACATTGGTCCTGAAAGTTTTGATGATGCCTGGTCGCATCATAGTAATTAGTCTAATTAATTTTGAGATGAGACATTGCGTTGGCGCTGAGCTTTTTAAGTGTTGAAATCAATGACACGACATGGCAAGAGCTCTTCATTAGCGAGGTTGAGATTACTAATGGCGGAAGGGAGAAGAAGAACAGACAATTACACAAGTATTTAGCTGCTAATGATAATTATAATTACATGAATAGGAAATCCCTCGTTTTTAATCCTTTTCTTCATCCTCTCGAAACAATGACATTTTTGTATCACAAAATATCAGAATGGGACAAAAATTGAAGAACAAAAGATAAAAACTTCCTAGTTAACATTGTTTCTAGAACAAACAAAAAGCTTAGAAAACACCAAAGCGGATTAGTTAACAAAATATTAGTCCAATTGATGCATATTTATTTGATGTGCACCTTGTTAACGTGATTGCTCATCTTGTTTTATCCACGTTGTGTTTCACCTTATTACTTTAGCGAACAAAATATTCTAGATACGTCTTTGAAGGATGTGATACAAAATTGTAGGTTGTACCTTCTAACCGTAATAACACGTTCCCATGGAAACAAAAAATACCAACTCCCATCATTCATTATTTGCACGAACCTTTGTTAATTATAATTTGTGCTCTTTGTAATCAATGTTTCTTTGTTGCTATAATTTTTATAGCCTAACCACGCTCTAGACAAAAAATTGCCAGTTGCGTCTACCTTTGATAATACAGAGCTTAATTCTCACTTCAATGTTTTTGGATCCTTAGTTAGGAATCTTGGAACAGCATTATTAGTCCCCACTAACATGAAGAAATTCGGTCTTATCATCTATTTAAAAGCTTGGATATTGCAGCGCGTACAATCGCGTACAGCGCGTTTGTCATTGACCAAGGAATTAAGTATTTCGTGATTTCGTCCATTTTCCGGGCATTTATTAAGGTCCAAGCTAATTTGGAGGGATTGTTTCCCGCAATTGCATGACCGAACGGCTGATTAATTTAGGTGCGGGGGTTTCACTAATTTGATTTTAAGTTTCCACTCCCCCAACGAAATGCAATCAAGGATTATCCCTAATGGTTCGTTCGTAATGAATTGACTTAGTTTTACGCGTTTAATTTAGAACTTGGTATGTAATTCCCAAATACTATGAGAGCATTGGCAATAGAAACATCCATAAAACGCTAACCTGAATAAATTTTCAAATTAGTTTTCGTTACTGGTATTTGAAAAGCGCAATTATATAGATTAGCCTTTTCAATATTTTGATTTAGCAAGTCAAGAGGGTTGTTATAAAATAAAAATGTACATACAGATTTCCCATCATCGCATGGAATTACGATTTCACCAAGGAATGAATATTGGAGAATTTGCAGATAGAATACCATATATGTACAATTATTCCTCCTAGTTTCAATTGCGTTTCAGATTATTGGTTCTTATTGGGTTTTTTTTTAGCAAAATAATTGCATATTTTAATAATTCGTGTACCCATTCATAACTTAAATCTTTCTTTCTTAATTCTGAAACTCCACCTCAAGTACCTTTGATATCTTTTATTATGATAAATAATGAAGACTGACATGAAATACCATTCCTACTTATAATATTTATGTTGCAAAATATGAGTATATTTCCATATTCCTTCTATAAAGTAAACCTTTTGTTGCTAATTTTGAGACCAATTTCATGTTACCAATAGTTTCTATGGTTAGTTCTCGAAACCCGAACATTCTCGGTGATTGCATAATCGCATTAAACGTTTATGCAATGCATCACATAACATATATTTGTCACTTGAAAAGCTGCAAACTTCCCGATTGAGAAGGATGCTTGAAAAGCCCTTAGCTTGGAACGCACTTGACCCCTGGACTTGCATTATGGGATGCCTAGCTGATGTTCATTTGAGCATGCTTGCGATCATGTTGACTTCTGCAACTTGCATGTCTAAGGGCAATTAATTATCATATCTCATCCCCATATACACAATGATGGAGAAGGTCCTGGATTTCTGGGCTTCATATTCTAGATAATAGAGTTGGCCCACGCTATTACTCTGCCACAACAGCGTATTTTTTGAAGACAAGTGCATTGAAAATTAATATATCGAGTGGTGTACCTCCGTGCTTGAATAAAAATTACCTAGGCCCTGCTGAAGCGACTATTGATTGCCTGCGACTGATGCACCACTCTGCAGGTGCATGTGATGGATAAGATAAATCTTCTTGATTTGACGTAGCATTATATGCAATATACCTCCACTGCTTGCGCAACGTTATAACCTGGGTCATAAATAATTTGCGGTAAAACTCAATGAACCCCTAGAGAGAAATTCAATGGGCACATGCGAGACTCTTCTTCTAAACGATGGCCTTTCGTTGTGTAATCAATGCATTTGGGATATGTCTGTTACTTCCACGTTATGGATGTCTGTCCAACTCCCCTATTCGACATTGAAAATAAATCTGGGGTTGTAGTTTATCGGCCAATCAACCAGTGTCTGGACCACGGTAGAGTTGTGTGGGAGTTTTAGTTAAGGCCATAAATTCATCCATCATGTTCTCGCTGTTCTCGTTGTCTAGAGCTTTTCCTGCAACTATATAAAATCCATGCAGATGGCAATCGATAGCTTGGATTATGTAAGAAAATGTCAGGATTACCAGCTTTGGGACATATTTCAGTTAGTTATGGACTGCCATTTGATAGACGCATGCAGGTACCCCAGAGGGTCTGCAGCAAAATAACTAATGTTTTAGGCTTCGTTAGATGCCTTATATATTGAACACGAGCGTTCGAACGGACCCATAGTGTGTATGGCCTGGTCAAAAATATCCAGAATTAGCCAAACCTATTTCAGTCAAACTGGTTTCTACCAGTTCATCGACGAGGTGAAGCTGGACATAAACGTCATTTGATGAAAGACCTGTTATGTAGCTTTTGCCACCTATTTTGCAATATTAATTAACTTTGTTTTTTCAAATGATAGGTTCCAACTATGGATTTCAAACTTGCCATAGCGATACCAGGTAGCTTTGCATATACAGTGAAACCTCGGTTAACGAACATAATCCGTTGCTTGACCCAGTTCGTGATACGAATCACTTGCAATTAATGAAAATCCAAATTATCAACCCTTGTTGTTGTGACTCTACTGCACCCACGCGAACTGGGTTGCTGTTGGGGACGTGGCTGTGTGCAGGGTTTTGAGCGCCGCGAGTCACGTGTGCTCCATGCGCTCCGTGCTCGCGTGTACGTGAACCGAAGCATCGTTCGTGAAGCGAAGTAATATTTGTTCACAAGTGGTGTTCGTAGACCGATTTGTTCGTAGAGACGGTCGTACTGTACTAAATATTTGTTAATCTTTGACGCATATAGGATGAGGCTTAAGTTTATTGATACGTTCAATAAGATTAAAAATTGGGGATGATAAAACCACCCTTATCACAGGAGTTTAATCCTTAATCAATAATGTGTGTCAATTTTCTCCAACCTACGTTTTATTAAACCTACGTATTATTAAACCTTATTTATAGATCAGCATGTAATAAATGTCTTACGATTTCTGATATTGAACATACTGATAAAAGTAAAAATAAAAATTTACTTTGAAATGCATTTCCTTCATTCTATATAGTTTATTTTGTGTAATGCCAAGGATAACATAAAAGAAATCCCTCTACCTTATTTGATCGGTTCCTAATAACCATATATATGTAGTAGTACAACGTGTATAACGATACAGGCTTTATTGAATTGATTTTGTTTGAAATTTGAAGTTGTATAAATTAATGTTTCCACAATACCATAAACGCCGGTTCGTTACTAATACAAGACGCATAAGGCGTTTTCCACTTTCATAAATTTTGTTTTCCAACAGAAAAATAATGAAAAATGCCAAACATGCATGCTGCGATAATCAGTATATCGAATGTAATAGGAACGTAAATTTGAATTTCATTACATGACGTAAATCTAAAGCACCGATTGACATGCAATTGAACATGATTGTAAAATTGCATGTTAGCACTTACTGAACACATTTATGCATTCTTTCGGCAGTGTATACTTGCACGCAAACCCACGCTTTATAAATAACTCTGCGATCGCTAAATGCAGCGTATATTTCATTACATAATTGTAATAAAATTATTGGTAAACTCCTACGTGCATATTAATATTGTTTATCTTCAGTGTTTCCACCCAAAAAAAAAATTATCCTCCAATTCCCATGAAATCTACTGAGATAGGCAAACACTACATTTTCTAAGAATTGTTATCTTCCATTCGCCTCACAAGAAATATGTTGTCGAAAATGTGCTTATTATCATATGGATTAATTGCATTATTGTATCGTAACTGTATTATAGTAGTGCATCCTTTTTTTCTTCAAAAGAATCGATGCATGTATGTCATTTTTGTTCATGTCTAGCCACGAATGAAAAGATTTGACGCCATTTACTGAAGACTGGACAGGATTTTTACAGATGGTCGATGTTGTATAAAAATTGTTTTGTAGAAAAAAAATCTTCTGTTATTCTAGACACGTTTATGGATTTTGAAAAGTTCTTCACTTTGGATTTTTAAACCATTTCTAACATGTCGAGTGCAGGTTTAGAGCCATTCACAACATTGAGTGCCGACATGTCTCGATACTGCAAATACAATCATCAGTACATCTCTGGTTGATGAAAATATAGTGAAAACGTTATTGAAATGTTCTCAAATTTTATTGTGGAAGATGGTTTGGTATCTTATCCGACGTCGAATAACGTGAAGACATATAGGTTTAGGGCTGCCTGACACAATTACAGCAAAAGTGCTATGGAGTTGACATCTCGTTCTCCTCCAATGAGATTACTTCCCCAAAAATTCAATCTGAACAAGATTTGCTGGAATTTATTTATCTAGACTACCCCCCTCTGAGGTCTCTGAAGCATTCAGGCATTAACAGTGCAGTACATGTATACTGACAATATGCAACAGACTCAGGTGTGGGAGGGGGGCATTATTGGCGGAGTTAATTCCTGTGCAAACAGGTGGCCTATCAGAGCGGACTGTTTCTTTAGTGGGATGGCTCTTCACGTTCTGTTTATACCGATGTCGACCTACATTCAGACAGAAACTAGGTCATTCTCAAGTGATGTGAATGAGAAAAGATAACTCCTACTCTTCGATTTTCCTTTATGTCAAAGTCATTGGCAAATGTGTCCTACGGCCAATGATGATGTCTCGATGTCCTGCTTTTTGCTAGACAGCATCGTGCTGTACAATAGAAGATTTTCTTTTTTTTATTCCAGAAACGACAGCTTGTGCAGTAATGGCATCCGAATGACTGGGTCGCATTTACGAGAATATATGCGAATGAAGCAAAATTGCTTATTGAAATTTCCAAACAAATAACATTTATGGATATATGCCATCGTATTCCTTTATCTGTTCGGTCAACAATATGCGGTTTATTGTGTTTAAATCATTCGGTGTAAAACACACATACATGGGGTAGACAAAATAAAGCTGCATTTTTTCCCATTTATATATAATTCTCATTATTCTTGGAATGGACTCTGTATAAGTTTTGAACTCTCTCTTGCTAACTTGTATTTAATTTTCCAATTTTCCAATAATGACAAAACTGCCATATTGTGTACACAAATAGAAAAGGAAACTTAAGGGTTGCCACCTGAACTTCATTCAAAGCAGTCAAACCAAATGCATTTTATCTATCCCTTGCATGGTGCCATTTGAGGCTATTATGTACGTTTCCTAGTCACTATTCAGTGAGATAATCTGGGGATGGCTGACGAGATTTTCCAACCACCCTTTACTCTGTGAAACCAGCTTCACTGATGGCTGACTGCATCTTGTTGCATTTTTATGATTGGTTAGCCGAGTGGATAACAAAAGTGGGCGACAACATGTTGTTCGCTAGTTTTCGATATTCTGCCCAAAAGTATGTTAGGCTTACCTCATCTTTTATCCCCGTAGCCATGGCTAGCCAACCGATCCGTATTACCTGCTAGCAAAGGCAGTACATATATACTTGTATGAGCATATAAGAGATCACAACCAAGTTGGCCTAGGTTGAAAATGGATACATTGGAGAAGGTAGATCTACTTTAGTTTCAGAATCTTCATTGGCTCGGAGCTAATGGTCTGCATATGCTTCAATGGGCGGCCGCTGCTAGAAATTGGCAAATGAAATTAGCCAGTTTGAAAACGAATAAAATGCTGCGAACGAGGAAATATTGCGAGATGAAATGTCGTAAAACGCGTTTAATGGCTGCCGTTGTAATGTTTCGGTCGTGTTAGGAAGGCTGAAAGCAACTGTTTCTAGTTTGGATGGTAAAAAGCCACTCCAGAAACTCGGCTGTAAGTGTTTATGGCTTAGTTTTGACCGAAATAACTTCCAAAAAACATCAGTTTTTTGGGAAATAATGCATCACTTGAGTGCATATTCGTGTAGAAGAGGCACTCGCATTTAAACGTTAGCGTTATGCCCATTAATTCAAAAATGAGCCGGTTAATAAAGTGACGTTGCCATAGAGAACAGGGACCTAGATTCCAAATTTCAGGAAGCGAGATTTAGCGACAATTTGTGACACGCGTGAAAAGCATCCTCGACGTTGTTGTTTATCATCATCATTTGTCAAGACATCCATTATGCATAAAATTCATATTTGCATAGCCATTAAATTTCCTTTTCCCCCCACATGCTTTCTGTGCCAATGGAAGCATACGACTCGTGGGTCCTTTGCAATGTCAATGCTGCGTATCTGCAATCAAGCAGCAAGAATGACAGCTCTGTGCTTGAGAGATCAAACCGGATATTGATCATTCAAGTGACTTTAGAAGCCATCAGGTCATACACGCGACGTGTGTCAGCATATCATATATGCGTGATGGCCGCCATGACAGTTCTTGGTACCCAAAATTACCTTCAGAATTCGCTGTGGAAGTGTTACCAACTATATTTTCATAATCATGAATCGATAATAAAGTTTAATTAAGCTAATAAAGCTAATAAAGCTAAAACTTTAATTCTCAGTAGAAAAATCAATAAAAGGCAGCAATTCTTTCCAAAAAAAATCTTATTTCTATGGCACCAGATTTTATTTGTAAATTACCAATCCACAAAGTATGTCTACATTCTGCCAAATTAATTTCAGAATCATTCATCAATTTTAGAATATATATAATATAAAAAACGATGACATACAGGTGAAATTTTGTAAGATTATATTAACATGCATTGTACAATGAAGATGGATTGAATTACATAACCATGTTATGGCTAAATTATACCTGTAAAGCGTGATTTGAAACTCATGTTAATTTAGTTTTACTTATACGAATGCCTGAAATGAAAATTTGATGTTAAGGATCACTTAACAAGATTACATTTAATTGGCCATAATGTTTTTATAAGATCTTGCTAAAGTACCGTGCCATGCCTGCATACAACATACATTTATATATATATATATATTTTCCCTCGCGTGGATCATTTGTATGCTATATGTAGGTAACGCCCTGCTCCAGTGCTAAAATGCAATATCACAAACCTCTGAGTATCGTAGCAACATTGTAAAGTGCTTTTCGTTATGAGCTTATATTTTCAACGCTTTTTCCATACAGTTTGCCATAGCAATCATTCACCATATTTTTGGATTTGTTATATGCCTTAATCCCCAATTTAGCGTTGTTCTTCATCAACTGGTCAAGGTCACATGGATAAATAATCCTATTGTGAAGCGCTAGATGTTGACGATGTTGGTCACTTTTACGAAATTCACTGTAAATGTACTAAATAATTTGGTATGCCTTTGTAAAAATAAGGTGAAAACAAGCCGTTTCATGTAGCAATATCTAATACGATCCGTTTTGGACCTGATTTCGTTTGTTCGATAATAAGGCGTTACAAATAGTACGCTTTTTTATGCATTTTTCGTGAAAAGTATGAATGCGGAAATAATTGTACTTTAGCTATTTTTGTCGTTTTTTGTATCTCTTAGCAAGAAGGAAAAACACATTCACCTAAATACTCTATCATTAAGAACTCTGTAAATGACTTGTTTATCATTATATGATGCGGCATTATTTCCTGAGTAGTCATGAAGCGTATCGCTTCATGTCTTAATGACCCAGAAAATCTAACATCAAATTAAGCATCGGGAATTTACGCCAAATACATATTTTTTTCCAAACAACTCAAATATGTCTCTTGTTATCATGTCGTTTCTTCTCCTCAATTTCTTAAACTTAAAGAGGATATCTGGTTGCACGAGGTGTAGTACAAGTCGTTATAACTGAATTACCATATTTCCAACATCAGCAATAAATAATAGTATATATATAACGTGATTTTCCTCGAACAACGATGTAGATGGGAATTTTACATATGAGGAATAACATAAATTACGTATTCATAGCGCAGTATCTTCATTGGATAAAATAAATCAACGTTATATATATACATACACAAATGGCATATTCGTGTTACAGATGAAGGTATTTTAAAAAAAGTTAGAATGTGAGACTCGTACTGAGCTTTAACAACACGATTATTGTAAAGGGTGATAACAGTCATGGTGTGGTATAGATTAATCATAGTGCGTTTAATCCAAACGTAGAGTTCGGGGGGACCTCACTATATTACATACGTTGTTGGTATACATGCATTCCATCTCCCCCCCCCCTAATAAAAAACAAAAACGCAACAAATAACGAAATAACACATATCGAATATCGACGTTTAATGTATAAGATATTGTTTGGAGATACTGTTGGAAGATACTTCCTTATAATTTCAAAATTTTCAGTTAGTTTGTGATGCCAACTGAAAAATTTGAAATTATATGGAAGTGTCTACAGTATAAGTATTTTAATCTATCATTCTCTAAAATTGTTACATGAAGTACAGTATAACTTGCACAATGGCTAATCTTTGTTGTGAACTAAATACGTAATATACATTAATGTACTTATATTTTGATACATACCGTGTTCTGTGTATATTATGTATTTTACGTTTTATATTCAGAATATGTAATTTTGAATTGAAGTACAGAAGTCGAAAGAGACCATTGGCTAACTTGTAAACGGAGTATACCGTGGACTCCCATGTAATTCCAATCTACCCTTGAACATGGCAAACAATGCTATTCTCCTTGATATGCGTGATTGCCTACCACCAGGGGCAATGCAATTGAGTTTAAATTCTTTATAAACGTTTAAATGCACATGAATTTGAATTCGTTTGCTGTTGGTTTAAATAAAAAATAAATAACGTCGGATTTCGGGACCTTTTTATAGTTGCATCCATTACCCACACGGAGCATCCAGTTTTTTATTAAGTTATCTCTGGAAATCTTTTTTACCCTCGTTATCGATTTCAATGTCATGCGTGTGTACATGGGCAACGTTACAAATAAAATGCAACAATATTGATTTTTTATGACTATGACTAAGACCTGGTCACCGGGGATTGTATTTTTTTTTAACTTTCCCTGCAATCAGAAGCGAATATAAATACTTGGCAAGCAAACACAGATAAGTTAAAGCGATATCATTGGCAATGCAATTGGCAAGTGGGACAAACGGTACTACTGACACGGATTCCAGATGCCATCGCCAATAATGAATGTTTGTAAATCAGCCGGAGCCATAACCAATCCATGCTATTGGTGTAATGTCACGAGAACATAAAGATGAGAAACTGATGAAATGGGAGATTTACCTGATAAGTTGAGGCTTATTTCACCTTCCTCGTTTTCTGGTCAACTGCGTGTTTGACTGTCAGGTTGATTAACCTCGTTGGAGCGCTCTCCAGTGCCACCAACCCCATTTCAAGAGTGCTCCGGTAATGACAACGTTTGCGATAAACATCATGAGCCTACATATAACTTAACCACCAGAAGGCGCTGCTCGACCGACGTGCCTTTGGATTTTTCCATTTCACTAAGTTTTTCTCTCCTCTGCAATGTGAAGGGAGCAAAAATTGGTCTAGTTTGCCTACCTCCTCACTCCTGAATAGCTTCCTCCTACGCTACAGGGTCCCACCACCATCGCTTTGTTCATGATACCTTCAGGCCATTTAGAAATAGGGCCCATATGATGAGTAACCTTTTTCAACTCTTGCCACACGGAAGTAGGAGCCAACATTGTCACGGCACACATTTTGAATAAAATAATCTACGCTATGATGAATATTTCTAATGTTTTCTATTTTCAGTTAGTATATTAAAGGCAAATTTACAACACATTTTCCTGAAACTTTACAGGAGATTATCGTGAGTGGTTACCGTTGTGCCGTGACATACCAGTTGAAAAACACTGAAATACGGGAAGTTTTATTTTCAACCACCGGACGAATTGAGTCCGGTGAAAACTATTGATGAAATTATGGAAAAAAATGTGTTTACGCTATAAATTGCAAGTAAAGATTAAAATTTAATACTTACAAGAATATGTTTTAAACTCTACTTTTTTTTTTAATAAGAATTGAAGGCCTACTTTTGTTTTTTAAATTGAAAAATAGGAGGAAACGCTAAACATGTTTACATTTAATTTCACTTTCTGAAATATAGTGTTATCCTTAGCTGTTGTTTTTTGAGTAAACAATCAGTGTGCATTTTGAAATGGGCGTTCCCCTTTAAGTTCAAATTAATTCAGATCCTGGTGTCTATGTAGACTGTCTATAAAATTGCCAATACGGCTTGAATTCTGATTAAAAGACCTTTAGAAAACACCTTTAGAAAACACTTCAAAGCGCTTATTTTCATATTCTATGAAAGTAGAGTAAATCTATGCATTGCATTCATTGGTTAGAAACGTAGCGCTGGCCCGCATTTCTCATTATAGAAATTCTAGGTTTAGAGAGCAGCTAAGACATTAATCAGATTAAAGTATTGCATCTGTTAATGCAGTCCTTTCATAATTGAATTTCAATAGTCTGCCATATATTGACTGTGAGGTGTAATCATACCTGTTTCCTTGTGTAATTTCAGAGCGCTTCTCACTCTTTCACCAAAAATATCATTCATCTATCACACAACAAGTCCAAGACGCATCTCTTATTGTAAGACATTTATAAGTTTACTAATTAATTTACATAACCTAAATGCCCATATTAATGCGATAATAATATCACACCATTTTTGCGTTAATCTTTTTTTATGGCAAAAATTTAAGTAGCACGGACTTCTGGGACACGGAATTTCTGGGGCTAAATTGAGCATTTTAAATTTACTTCAACTCAAAAATTCATGTAGTAAAATAAATTATTGGTAATGCAATAATCATGAATATATAAAAATGAAAAGCTTTTCAGATATTCAAATATAACAAGGTAGGGTTGTAATCCAATCTTATCCTATCGATTTGTTGACGGCCTAAAGAAAATTCATTGCTATACGAGAAACTACACCAACCCCCAAATACTAAAATCAATAACTTGTGTCGTGCAATTCAAAAAAAAAAAATATGATACAAAATGCATACAGGGTGTAGACTGTCAGGATAAGCAACATGTATCTAATTACAATGTGAAAGTAAAATTATGATCAGAAAAGTTTTAAAAATTAGTATGAACCTTCATCCTTGACTTAATTGATGATGAAGCCACTGTATTTAGTTTCTGCCAGTGATGTAATGGAGTTAACATCACTGATATTTAACACAGCATACATCACTTATACTTGCACTATACTAAAAATATGCTAGGCCAAATGTCTTTATGGGCGTATGTCATAACTAAACATAAAAGGCTTCCGGGACTAAATTTAATCGGGATTCACTGAAATGCAAGGCTGTAATTCATATACACAAACAAACAGTTGAAATTATTGGATAATTTTTTATATCTCAAAGTTTACAATAACAAAAGTCAAATCTAAGTACTTATTAACCAATATAACCATGCACAATTTCAGTTTGCTCTTACATTTATTTATACAACGAAAATGATACTATTTCAGTAAAAAAGATGATTGATCGGATTGAAAAGGATGACCAAAGCCACGATTTACTATGCAACGTCATAATCGTCTTCTTCCCGTTTGCGTTTTAAGGCTGATTCTGCAGTGATGATTTCTGGGGGTGGCTTGGATGGAGCAACGATGGTTCTTGTAATGATGGTTGGAGCTTTGGATGCTACGGTAAGTGAGCCAGTGCTACCCAAAGCACCGATAGCAGATCCTATCAAGGAACATAAAAACATAAAGTTAGTGCATGAAAACAAAAAAAAATCTCAACTTGTTAATCTTAATTTTATACTAGTTAATACATATTCAGGATTTTGCAATTTAGTAGCTTAATTAGTTTTACAGTAAAGCAGCAAAATTACTATTACATACATAATACAAAAAAGATTCTGAATTTGATAAGCTTATAAATGTATATCAAAATGCATTTCAATCCACATACCAGATGTTAGTTTGATGATTGGGCTAGGAATTGAGCCACCTTCATGTTTTACTGTTGTGGTAGTAGAAGATGCTGTCACCCCTGTGGACCCCCTTGTTACAATTGTTACTGTAGGGACACTTGTTCCCTTTCCAACTAGTGATAACGTAGCTCCTGACTTGGTTGCTAGATTTACAGCTGGGGTAACTTTCGATCCTTAAAATAAACAGCATACATTAGTCACATTCCTTTGCATGAACTCGCATATAAAACAGTGCTAGAAGGCAATACCTGAACCTAGTTTTGAACCTGTTGCACCCATAAATGATGAGCCTAACTGCCGGGGCTACATGTGCAAGGAAAGCAAAAACAAAAAACCAATAAGTGGAGTTATAAGACTGGGCAAATTCCTTTTGCAATTTTACTGTTAACTAAAGTTACCTTTTTAGTCGATTTCATGCGGTAGTTGCATGCTGAGAGACAATAGCGATCAGGAGGCAAGCGAGGACCACAGTGTGGCTTTATAAGTGGAAGTGGCAAATTATTCCGCTGCCTTGCAATGTCGATCAAGATCTGAAAAGTTTAATTAGCGTAGGGTATTAAAAAATACGACATCGTTGAGGAATGACATCCGTAATGCAATGCATGTACTGACATCTCTGGGAGGCGGCGTTGTGAAACTCTTGTCCATTTGCATTTGAATCGAAAGCTTGACGTCATCAATATCTATATTCTTCTTCTTAGCATGCGTTGAAAATACCCTAGCGTCGTCCAAAATATTCGTTATGTACCCTGAAACAAGAAAAATGGCAGTGGTATCGAAGTTTGAAAGATGGCAACGTTACACTACCGTTTTAGATGAATCTGCATCAGTGACAAGGCTTTGCATGCACGCCTATTAGAAAGCATACTTACTATAGGTGAACTCGAGCATTTGATTAACTACTCGTGGTTCATATTCAATTATTCCCATATCTTTAAGAATCGATCCCATAACCTGCGCATCTTTAGGCGTGCTCTTCGGGGCCGCCATTTTGCTTTTCATGTGTGTTGAAAAAACATTATTCCAGTAGGTGGCGACACTGAGCCACATGCAAGTAAGTCGTTGACAAGTAAGCCTGTAGCCGAGCCAAGCCTTTCCGACGTACCTAAAATTGATCTTCGGCTTACTCTGCGTCGTCTGTTTACAGCAGCTTAGTTAATGTCGTCTGTCGGCTTACACTAACGCATTGCAAGGCATTATGGGAAACACATGGGTTTCCGGTTTAAGGCTGCTGCACACTTGGCGTCCTAAGCTCAAATTGAGCGAGCAACATGCGCTCGCGCACAATGTACAAAATT
>JAUJYV010000347.1:0-49777 GCA_033995625.1 Ophyiulus pilosus
TTAAAGCCGTTTTCAAAAGAAGAAGACATTGTCAAGGAATAAGAGTAAACTAATATCTATTTATCCTATATATATATGCACCGAGAATGAATTGAATATGCTATATGGAACAAAGATCCCGCCCACACAGTTGCCTGAATCCGCCCCGAACCACCCTACCATGGTAAGGATCCGATGCAGGCCTACATCGATCATCGAGGCTTTTTGAAAGTCACATCTGCTCTCACATTCACGAATTTTCAAACACCAGACAGCCAACACAGCTATACATGCATTAGGTTGACAATAGTATCAAACGGTTACAAGCTGACAGTTGGTTAAAAGTCACTATTCATTCGCTCATAAAATTCGTATTACAATCATGTCGGGGGGTTCCATAATGTGTGCCGCAACAAATTCCTCAGAGTTAGTTTACACTCGCTATCTCCTGGACATCGAGAAGAATTTCGACCACTGTCGAGCCTTCACCTGGCTAAGCGCAAACTGGACAGTGTGCTATTACTTCATCGGTGTTTATCTGGTAGCTATCTTCATCGGTCGGGAATGGATGAAGACACGCCCAGCGTTCCAGCTCCGCGGTACCTTGGTGTTCTGGAACGTTATCTTGGCTGCCTTTAGCACGATGGCCGCATGGCGAATGATGTCGGCCATCTTGTACTCGGTACTCGAGTATGGTTTCCATGCCTCTATTTGTGAAGTAGGGTCCAATTCACGCAGACACGCTGTTGGTCTTTGGCTGATCCTCTTTGCTGTCTCCAAAATCGTCGAATTCGGGGACACTGTCTTCATCGTTCTAAGGAAAACGCCGCTGATCTTCCTGCATTGGTATCACCACGTGACAGTGGCCTTTTTCGTGTGGTCTTCGGGGGCCTATGGATCGCCCATGCAGTATTACTTCACCGCCGTCAATCTGTTTGTTCATTCCATTATGTACTCGTATTATGCAATGAAGGGGGTCGGGATACGGGTTCCGAAACCCGTCAGCATGGCCATCACCTCACTGCAGCTGCTGCAAATGGTCGCATGCATCTTCATTACCGGATACATGTACTGGGCCAAAATCACCGACCGAACCTGTCAGGTGGAGGACCAAGGCCTTATCATTGCAGCCAGCATCTATTTGTCTTATTTATTTCTATTTTTGAATTTCTTCGTGAAAACTTATTTGTTGAGGAAAAAACCCATGTGCGGCAATGGTCATGTTAAGAAGTTGGATTAACCAATGGTAACAAATACCATGTATCAAAAATTGATTTGAATAACACAAAAATCACACACTTAAATATCAACTATTAATGTAGATGGGTTGTTTTACTCGAAAATCTCGCTAACATTACACGTTTTTTAAATCACGTATACACATGTATAGATCTCAAAAAGTGCATATTTTATGATTTGATGTGAATAGGCCAAATATTATTTATTTTCACCCTCACCATATACCACGTGCAGGTCGGGGAAGGGACACCTCGGTATAAACTTATGAATTTTCGTTGTACAAAGGGTTAAACTTAATTGAGTAAAAATAAACTTTAGTACATGCATAAACGAAAATATGTGCAAGTCTGGTGTGCTTTATGGGTATTTAAAAGATCTAAAAACCTTATGTTTAGGATGGATTGGATGAAATGTTGTGACGATCTGTTTCGCTAGGTGACGCTTTCCACTTTCAACAGGTGTTCCCTTGAAAAGTTCAGTACACACATCCACCACACAAAAAATCCTTTATGGGCAAATCTGCGTCATACCAGAATCATGTAATGGATTGTATAATAAACCAATATTCAATATACACTGCTGGCCAATTCGTCCATTGTGAAATGATTGCCTAACACTTACACTTTTTCAAGGCCATCTACGTTGTGTATAAAACGCCAAGCAAACATCACGCAATACCAACTTTACACAAGTGGTATAAACCCCCATAAAAAACTAAAGACATGTAGTTCTCGTAAATGAACTTTCTAGAAACGGCGATGAGACCCCATATATGTTTGTCACGAAACATTACAAAACTATACGAAATTTACGAAACTATATATAATGAAATTGTGAACTAGATATGCACGTCAGTTCTCAGTGGTTCGCTTTATATCGTCTATTGCAGTGATATTGGGCGCATTAATATATTACATTTTCAACATATACAGTGTTAATACAAGTATGGTTAGGAAAGCAATAGTGCTCATACTAACACATACAAATATAAGTGACCTTTGAACAGTCTGATGAATTTGGTCATTATTAAATAATAACTATAACACATGCAAGATTTAAACTTATATAGTTCTTATTCTTATTTGTGAAAAGACTAAGATGAAAAATCAATTATTTTTATTACAATCGACCCGCTTAATTGCACAGCGAGCCGGCAAGCCGAAAATGTGCCGGTTTGTGCAAATATCCGGTCACAATTCCATACAAAAGTTGCACATGGGGCTTGCAATATATGTGTATTTATCCGATCTGTGCAATTAAGCGGGTTCGCCTGTACTTTTTAACCTTACAATTTTTAAAAATCGACCACAATTTAACACAATTTCACAAAATTGACGTATGGTGTTTCTGCCCTTTTTCATCGCCATATGTAACAAAATCACTTAGCATTAAAATTACCATCGATTTATCCTATAAACAACTAATGAACACATGTGGCTCATTAAAGCATCAGCTAATATAAAATAAGAGGACTATCGAAAAACGTATAGCAAACAACGTCCTCAAAATACACTCAACACATACGAGCAATAAGCAGGTCATCTTTTATATCAAAAACGTAATACAAACCATCAGAAATGACGATGAGAACGTTGATGTGTGCATCAGGAAACTCCACGACGTCAGGCTACACTCGCCATCTCCTGTACATCGAGAAGAATTTCGACATGTGCAAGTTCTTCACCTGGCTAAGCGCAAACTGGACAGCGTGCTACTATTTCATCTGTGCCTATCTGGTGACCATCTTCATCGGTCAAAAATGGATGAAGACACGTCCACCGTTCCAGCTTCGAGGTACCTTGGCGTTCTGGAACGTTATTTTGGCTGCCTTCAGTACGATGGGCGCTTGGCGTATGGTGTCGGCAATGTGGTACTCTGTATTTAAGTACGGTTTCCATGCCTCCATTTGCGATGTGGGTTCATCTGAGCACAGGAAAGCTGTCGGTCTCTGGTTGTCCCTTTTCACCTTCTCCAAAATCGTCGAATTCGGGGACACTGTCTTCATCGTTCTGCGGAAAACACCCCTGATCTTCTTGCATTGGTATCACCACTTGACCGTGGCCTTTTTCGTTTGGTCTTCGGGGGCCTATGCCTCGCCCATGCAGTATTATTTCTGTTCCGTCAATTTCTTTGTTCACTCCATCATGTACTCGTACTATGCCCTGAAGGGGGTCGGACTACGGGTTCCGAAACCCGTCAGCATGGCCATCACCTCTCTGCAGCTACTGCAAATGGTCGCAGGCATCTTCATCACCGGATACATGTACTGGGCTAAAATAACCGACCGAACCTGTCAGGTGGAGGACCAAGGCCTTATCATTGCAGCCAGCATCTATTTGTCTTATTTAGTTCTATTTTTGAATTTTTTCGTGAAAACCTATGTGGTGAGGAGAAAGGCCATAGTTGAAAATGGCGATATCAAAAAATGTTATTAGCCGATTATGGTAATGTATGCTTTTATATTAAAACAATGTTTTATGGAACTTGATGGAAATTTGATAATTCGGATTGAATTCAGTGAACAAAATTTTGTCCAATTATTACTCATAAACATGATGACAAATTTAAATATGGGTCAAACGAAATTCGAAAATTTAAAGAATGGTTAAATTATAAATATGACTTAAAAGATTTAAAATGCATTTTACACAGTTAATTTGAGTTTTAATGCACGATAGGTCACACGAGACCTTAACCCTTTTCGTGTGGTTAGCTGGTGCCAATACACGTCTCCCATGAATGCTGATGGCCTTAAATGGCCATGACTTGGCCATCTTAATCCTGATTCATGTACTGGACTAAAATTCAGGACTGCACATACTGACAGTAGTAATTTAGGTCTATATTTGTTATTATTCCTAAATATATTCGTGGAGACCTACGCCATAATTTCGATATTCACATCTATCATGCGATAGGCAGCCCAAAAAGCTGAAAAATCCGTCTCATACTAGATATTTAACTTCAATATTTAGTTTAAATCATGCATGTAATATCCATGTTATGGCAATAATTAATCACATCAAATGATAACGTCTGATACACACTGCCACGTTTCCAAAAGGACGATTATTTATATTTGTCAAATTCATTCTTCATTTACATACAGTTGGCATGCAATATGATATCGGGTTATTGCAGATTAAACACAGATATGCGAGGTTTGTTTAAAAAATAAAACTCGTGGCATGTTCAAACGGTCTTTGTATCTGTATCAGGCCAAAAACTTTAGACAACGTACAAACAACGGTTTTTATGATCAACATTTCATGGAAGTACTGCAAAATCGCACATCTGGATTAGAGTAAATATTATAATTCGGAACATCCCTTGCCGCTAGATGGTGGCACGTGTCAAATGATCAATAATTCCTCTCGTACCATATTTATTGGAGCACATCGTCAATGTGTTGAAGAAATCATTGTTAGTTTATTACGCTTTAACTAATGAAAACCAATGCTTTTTAAGTTGATGAGCAATAGCACAAATACCTTCTAAATATTCCTATATCCTATATTCCTAATATCTAGAACCATTTCTACTGTTAAATTTAATACTGTGTTCTTTGCAAAACATTATAAAATAAAAAGTATAAAATTAGTAAGCACTTTTAAAACCATCTACGACATCGTGCATTCCATGTAAATAGAATGCATGGGTCATCTTAGTAATACACATCAATAACTGGGGAACCAAACTTTATACACAATTTAGTTATGTGGCTACATCCAAATATTGATCCTTAATCAAATAAATGTGTTTGGTTTTTAGGTTGTTTGTCAAATTTCCATCTGTGTTTCCACAGCCATTGCAGAGCAATCAAGAGGCCTTGGCGTCATGTATGGTCACTGCGTGCACCGAATCAACACACAAGTGCAGAACACAGTAAATTCATCCCATCTCGGTTTTTTTTGCTATCAGGATTCACCAAAGCTACCTGTTCCAGTACAAAACCTGTTTTAGCTAGTGACGTAGCCACGCCCAAAATGGACGCCAAATATAATAAGCGCCCAAACCTACTTAGTTTACAAGAACTGTAGCAGCGTGAAAATTGGTTCCAAAATTCTTGATTTGCAGAAACATCTTCAACAATGAAAATGACGATGGATCAATTATTATGCTCCCCTGAAAACGGTACCATCATGACTTACAACAGGCATATCTTAGACATTGAAGCCAATTTCAACTTCTGCATGACCACTGTCTGGCTTAGGGCTAACTGGATCCTTTGCTTCTATTTCATTGGGGCGTATTTAGTTGTCATCTTCACCGGTCAAATGATCATGAAGTCCAGACCCCCATTTGAGCTCCGTAAGGCTTTGTTTATCTGGAACATATTATTAGCAATATACAGCATCATTTCCGCTTGGCGAATGATAACGGCCATAGCCTACGTTGTCCACAGCTACGGTTTTATGGCCAGTGTCTGCAGTCTGGAGCCCATGAAGCACCGGCAGGCAGTGGCACTCTGGATAGTGCTTTTCATATTATCAAAAATCGTAGAGTACGGGGACACCGTCTTCATAGTGCTTAGGAAAGGACAGCTAAACTTCATCCACTGGTTTCATCACAGCACAGCTACTTTCATATCCTGGTCTACGTTGGCTTATGTGTCGCCTATGCAAATTTATTTCGTGGCCATCAACTCGTTTGTCCACGCTTTCGTGTACTCTTACTATGCTCTAAGATCACTCGATATCCGTCCTCCGAAACCCATCGGTATAACAGTTACTTCGCTGCAAGTGGTTCAAATGCTAGTAGCCATAATTGTCACTGGATGCACATATTGGGCCAAAAAATCCGACCAAACTTGCATTTTGTCCAATGGAGCATTGAACATTTCCGTGATCTTCTATGTTTTCTATTTCTGGCTGTTTCTGAAATTCTTTGTAGACACTTATGTCATGCAAAGGAAACCACTATCTACTGGTAAATCAGATTCCAAGAAGTTATCATGAACGCCTCAGATAAGAGTTATATGGAATTTGCATCATTTAAAAAAAAACATTGTTGAGGGATGAGGGATAAAAGGGTTTCACCACATTTATTTTTAAATAGTATAGGTAAATTAGAAATAAAAATTTCAGGCACGTACACAATTTAAAAAATCTGTAAATTTTACAGGAGTAGTTGAGTAAAATTTGAAGGAAATATGCAGTTTACTGGATATACAGTCGAACCCGCGTAATTGCACACCGCTTCATTGCACAGACCGGATAATTGCACATATTCTCCATGCTCTGAACTTTTGCCTATGCACACACAGGATTTTACAAGCCCCATGTCCATACATTTGTATGGAATTGTGACCGGTTAATTGCACATTGTCGTCTTGCCGGGTTACTGCCGGAGCACGCGGGTAATAAAATTAAGTATTTGCAACTGCTCCGCAGCTTATCTAACCGCTATACCACAAATTGTTTTTTTATGCTATTTCTAAGAATAAGTTCGTAAACAACAAGTGAACAAAAGTATTTAAATTTTTGTCGAAAATTAAATTGGATATAATTTCATATATACAGCCCTTTATCAATTGCACAATATTAGATGCAATTTTTGTTCTACAAATCCTTACAAGGCTTTCTCAAAACCTTGATATGTGATGATCCATACATAAGATATAACAAGCAATACCCACTCAGTTTCGAGCAACATTTAAATGTGAATGCCTCTCTCATCAGGGGTTGGGTGGGTCCCATTATATTCAGTATTGACCATCAAAAATTGGGGTCGGCGAATAAATTTAAAATTTCACATCAAAGGATTGCAGTTGGTTTGTTTGTTGTTTTGTCACTAAAGTAAGGACTGAAACCAACCAAGATGGATATCAAATTCTTTAGCTATATCGTTTTAGTAGTGCTACTTTTCTATTGCATACTGCTGACATTCAGTTTACAGATTCAGCAAAAAATCTCAAAAGATCAACCATCAGCAAGCGATAAAAGCCTCGCTGAATTCTTTATTTCCGACGGTGATCGCTTTTTTGATTGTCGTCATACGTTATTCGCTTGTCAGAAAAATTATCTTTGCGATTATGCAACTGGAATATGCAGGGAAGTATTTGAAGAAGATTTGAAGAGTTGAAGAATGAACTGCATGAATGACAAAATGAAATACAGTAAGTAACTTTGAATATTCTTTTGCTGGGTGCAATTTTTGTTAAAACCAGCACAAATCCCACACATCCTAATAACCCTAGATTTACTATTATAATAAGGTGATCCCTAATTCAAGATTTTTGTACACAAAAGAATGCCGAGATTTACAGTAAAATAACACAGTCTTTATGATCGGCTTTTTGGTGTGGTTTACATATACTTTCTGCCTTACCACATTTTTAAGCTTGAATTGGTCAGGTATTTCTGTGCTGCTGATTAGTTGTTTTCTGGATCCTAAATTTGGAAAATCATTAACTCATTCTTCTTTGAGTAAAGTACAGTAATGATGTAAAATGTTAACCTGTACCCATTTGAATTAATCCAATCAATGTAATGCATGCATTCCCTCTAACCTTGATAGCACCTGATAAAGGCATACAAAGGTGAAATATATTGTGCAGATAATGATGACTGGGTTATTTTACTGCAAATCTTGCTAACCACAAATAAAAAGTAATTATCACAACCACTTCAAGGTGGAGTGAATCAAGATTTTCTAATTGAATTTAACTGAGTTTAACTGAACCGGATTTCGAATATTCATTATAATTTTTAAGCGTGATAGAATTTTTGTTTAACACATTGTTTGGTGTTTATGAATTATGAAAATTTCCACAACACCAGGTTTTTCAAAAACACATATCGCGTTATAGGGATTGACTATACTTTAAATAGAGTTTGAGCCCGCAAATGTTAACAATAACGTTGGCATGTCAACGTCTTTATACTTACCTTAACTTTAATGACGGGAAGGGAGGAGCCACGCATTGAACTATCCAATGAACTAAATGAACGTAATGAGTGCGCATGCGTGGTTCTTCTCTTCCCGCCATTAAAGTAAGGTAAGTATAAAGACGTTGGCATGCTCATGCATGCAAACTGCCTATTTTGAGTTTATAATGGCGATAATGGTATGATGATTATTCAGCACCATGAATGCATGAACTATGAATGGAAGAACTTATTCAAAATTATACGAGGGCATTTACAAGGTTAAATTTATTTTTTTTCTTAAATGACAAAATTGGCATACATATGAAATTTCCCTGCGTTAGTTTGCCGTTTGAAAACACGGTTTGAGGGCAGCACCTTCCAGCTTAAAATCAAGAGTGTATAAAAAACAGGAATGTGCTCGGCATTTTAATTTCATGAAATCAAAATGTGGCTCACGAATGAAATCATCGAGGTTTACCAGGTCACTGGGCGAGGAATTTGATATAACAACTAAAACAATGATATTTCAATTATTTTTGTTTGTTTAAAACAGTCACGTTTCAGACTGTTTATTGAAACACTTAAAATGGTACGAACATATAATTGAAAATGTAACACCTCAGAGGCTGCACAATGCTACCATCTGGTGCATGAAAAATGAATTATAAAAATCAATGAAGCTAAAACATGTATGCGGAATGATAGATTCTTTTGTGTTGTTAATTTATTGATAGATAAATTTGCATCTCTATGCAGAGCAATATATGCAGTTTTCATAATGCACCCACAAAAAAAAACGAAATTGTAAGCAATACATATTAAATAGACGAGTACACATTTCAAACAAGTAACGCTAAGGAAATTACAGATATACGCATTTTAACACTACAAGAAACAACATATTTAAATATTACACATTTGTTAAAATAGCATTGCAGTTAAGCATTGCATTGCATTAAATTAAGCTTAACAAGCGTAATGAAATGCATACTGATAGACAAAAATTGAAATTTAGCGTTATTTAAAGATTCACTGCAGTACAATTATATTAACTAAAGTTCAATTTGAATGTGTTCTGAAAACAAGTTATGAATTTATTACTGTGTTATAGGAATTTGATTTCTACACATTTAAAATACAGCGTGTGCATTGAATTAATTAATGAATGCGAGTTGAACACATAATGAATAAGGAACATTTTGAATTCATATAAAAAGATGATGATATAAGCCTACTTCATGCATATGTTGCATTATTTAGTAAATTTGATATTTATTTAATATACAGTATGTGAACTGATAATCTAATGTACGCGAGTTGAACACATAATGGAAAACGAGCATTTTGAATACATTATTAAATAAATTTAATATTGTAATGCTTTACATCAACTCAAAATCTTTAAACAAGTTTGTTTGATTAGGGAAACTTGCAAATTAATTAGAAAACCAAAGTCATTCGTATTTTTAATTTTCATCCTTTTATACTAAAAAAATGTGCAATTTACAGACTAGTAAATTTCCCTTTTCCATCCAACCGCCCTTTTGTATTTGTTTTCTGAAGTTGTCAGTGCCCAAAGTTGTACTGGAAAAGTTTATCTCGGTGTCCTTTGTTATTATCTAGTTTACTTAACAATTCTTTGTTTACCCTATTAGCATGACGAGTATTATATTTATCTGGGACAAATCGTATACATGACTCAAACTAGCCGTTTCACTTTAATAATCCTAATATGCACGGACACGGCAAACCTGAACTAGAGAACTAATTTAAAGAATATTTAATGTATACCAACGCAATTATCCTATACATGTAATTATTATTGCCATTTTTTTTTTGTTTCAGATTCTTACTACCAATGAACGGCGGTTACCAATCCGTGTCAACATTAAACACAAGACATAAATTCGCACGAATATATATCAAAGCTGCTGTAAATGTCAAAATAAAACCAATTAACGAAATTGTGAAATCTGATATAAACTTCTGCTTTGAACTGCTTTTATTAACGAATAATGGCGAAACATTGAATCAAAGAAATCTCTATTCACTATCAATTAATAGCCAAAACTGACTCGTTCATGGACAGTTGGCTGATAAACTTGATTCCTCCTCCTTGTTTGAACTATTAAATTACTTATCCCGCAATTAAAACCGATTAATTTATCGCTTGTCATCGGATTAAAATAGGTTACCGATGGCTTTCGTCGGATTAGTGACAGATAAATAATTTGAACTACTTTCTTGAATCAACTGAGCCACCCAAACATTCGATAAAAACTATATTTCATAATTTTATGAAATAAACAACACGTTGCACCCTTGAAGTGACTTGAGATCTACTTGGGGTGATGGGAGTTTAGGGGCTAGGCTTAAGAGAAATGTGTCCAGTGTGGGAGAAAACATGGGCCATGCATGGGAGAAAGTGTTGTAAGTCATCACAAATCTCAGCTTGTCTCGCCTATAACTAATACAGTGGATATTCCAGATATACTTATTTGGAAAATAATAATCCTAATTACTCAATATAACATGATATATTTAACAATTAATTAAAATTTGCCAATTGACCAATACAAGTTAATAAATTTCATAAGGCAAATTATACCGTATTATATAATTCTGATGTGGATTTTTCGTGAATTCAGGAAGTATTAATCACACGATTAGACATCATTAAGACGAGACAAATTTACTCCTCTATAAAACTGGCAACCGGAATCAAGATTTTTATATTTAAAACGGGATATTTTAATTACCAGGGTACAGAGATTATATACAAGTGAGAAAAAATATGTTTTCCCACCATTTTATCAGTTGGCGATCATCTTTCTCACAAGGATAAGCATGGATTGGTCGTTCTCCAATGCCGAAATTAATTAATGACTGAATTGTTGGAATTTGGCGTTGATTGCCATTTGCCACCCCTTCTTCCATCTCACAAAAATTCGTCAAATCTTTGCTTTCCGAGTTCTAAGATCAGTTTCATTAGAATTCCATCAATAAACTAGTTTTGTAGCTTAAACCTTCTCGATGCTATCGCTTTTATGGCAACACAGCGAGATAGGAACAACATTACAGGCTTTTAAATGCCACTTTAGAAAAAGTCGAACATGCTACAGTTGCTAAAAGCGGCGATTAAGAGGGCGAGGGTCGGCTTTTTAGGCCAAGAGCACGGCGTTTATAGGTTAATTAACGGTGAAAGTGTGCTGCCGATCAGCGATAGTGTTTATTACAGGTCCATATAAAGCACACACGGGGCCAGGTCTTATCAGACAGGCTTCTAGAAAAGGAGCTACTCGTTTTTTTGGGGGGGAGGGAATTTGGTAAGTTCAGGTGTTACGGGATACACCCGCCCCTCACATTTCGGAAACTCCTGTTCACGACCAAAAATAAAAAAATAAACCTAAAAAAACACTGAATAAAATTTTTGAACTAATTCCTCCGATCTGTCAAGGCCTACTCGCGATGGCCCTTACCCTGTGGCGATCCCTTGACCTCCTCTGCGGTCTTGCCCCCTTATCTCTCCCCCCATTGTCCCCGATCTTCGCCGATCGATTCGAAGTCTCAGAAAAAGTTTCGTGTTGCCTGACGATGGCTCGCAACTTGCTGCTGTGGCTACTGTGCCTCGGACTGTTATATGTCGCCTCCTCTAGGGCGGAGGACGACGACGATGATCTCGACGGCGTCGCCACCGACCTCCCGCCGTCGCCTCTCTTGCACCTGGGACCGCTGCTGTACCGTGCCTTCCGCATCTTCGAGCCGGTGCGTCACAATTGTAACATCTATCCCTACATCTGCGGTCGTCATCAGGTGTGTGATCATTCACACGGCGTTTGTCGCCAGTTCATCGATGTGTGATGGAAGCCACATCTTCAGCTTCTGAGTGATACTTTTTTTGCTGAATTCTTCGAGTGTTACACTTGCTGCACTGCGGAGAAATAGGTGTCGCTTAGACACCATGCGCAACTAGTATAATCAGCGTCAGCTAAAGTGTGACAACATCGAAACTAGTGTTATTTCTGACGATAACATTCCCTGTAAAATTGTGCTACATTATCACTGAATTGGTCTACTGCGGAACAATTGCACTTCAGGGATTTCATGTACAACTTTTACAAACAGCACCACGTCGCATCTATGCAAAGACTGGCATCGTCGAAAACCTCCTAATCATAACGATATCGCAGCTTTTCCATTTAAAACTATGGTGCGACTAATTCTTCACATCTGCCAGATAACACAACTTTCCATTACCTGCAAATTACCTCAACAATGCGCTAGATGGCGGTACGATTAAAGGGCTCGTTCTTCATAGTGTGGAGATGTCAGAGAGTTGGAACTCTAGAACGTTTTGTTAATGTCGATTGTCTCAAAAGCTCGTTAGAGGGCGCAGCGAATGAGTGGCAGTCCTACCATCACAAATGAGGTTGAGAAGTAAGGCAGACATGCTGTTAACCGGAACGGTAACATGACATGGATACATCTGGGTTAATATGGAAAACCATACGTGTACGCCATACGAACGTATTATTTGAGAAGGAACTGTACACAATATGCTTGCATGCTTTCAATGAATTCTCCAGATCATACTTTGGATAGGCTGCCCACGACTGTCAAACCACGTACTGGAATTAACTGATGATTGTCATTAAAATACTTGAACGCATGCATTTCTCCTCTTTTCCCCAAGCTAGTTTCAGTTTCCATTGTATTTTAGTACGCATTATTTAAAGCAGTCCGAGGAAAGGCGAATTTTTGCTTACAATACATTTTCACAAATTTTTAAAGCCCTAACTTGCAACTTTCAATAAAAAATTAATTGAACGAATTGTTGAATTATTTGTCCGTAGGAAAACTCAATATCACACTTGAAATACATCCAGCTTTTTGCTCATATTGTTATGTCTTGAGTTCAAACTTACAAATACCGAACTCATTTAAGAATACTCATTTAAAATAATTTACGTCAAAACCACCAGACTATGTATTTCCGCTGCTTTAACTATTTCTGTTTTCATTTTTAAATCATTTTAATATTTGTATAAAGCCCTGTACCGACTCATTAAAGTATTGTAGATTTCGAAGGTGATAATTGGCATCTCATTGATATATCCTTTACTGTATCAAACCCGTAGTCATTTTAGGGCAATTAGAGTTAGATGGGTTTACTGCAGAACACCGATGCTAGTAGTGATTGCTTGCATACAGGGGGAAACTGAATCAGTATTACGTCACAAGGGTGGAATAGTTAAATATAGCCATACAGGCCATGACGATTTGAACATATACATTTTTCACATCTTAAACAGTGCATCCATTTGGGCATCGAAGCACCAATGCATTCAATTAACTTCCACGCTTTAACTCAATTAAAAGTTATCCAATTAATATCACTAACATGGTGAATGTAAGGGAGTCATTGACTAAATACAGGTAACAACAAATCTCATTCCAGTGGCATATTCGATGCTTTATAAACATATCATGAGGTATATCAGAAATTTGTGAAGTTGTGAAATCACGTGTTTAGGGTTCAAATATTGTATACCTAAATTTCTTAATTTGTTTCCCAGGGTCTTTGGCTACGTTATTATCAATCATTTTGACTTGACATGGAATTTTTGATTTATCACCCATTTGTTGTTTTAAACAAATTAGACAAAACACAAGTCACTCATCAAAAATATGAAATTTGAGCAAGTTCATGTACTGCTTGGAACCCCGCAAACCGTTTCTAATTAAGTTGGTAAGCACGTCAAGATAGCGGCAGGTATAACAGTTGACGGACCCTTTACTAATGGGCGAAATGCCGTCTAGACCGTTGATCGGTGTTGCCTTTGGCTAACTCTTTACATAATCCGTTTTCGCCCACACATTAGTGACCCCATGACCCCAGTGGGTCATCGACTGGAAATATGCATGTCATAACCGCTTCAAGTTGACTTTCATGCTCCTCGCAAACTGGTTTCCCCAAATGGTTTCGTGGAAAGGTAAAACCATTAAACCTCTTCGTGTGTTAGGGTTTTTGTTTTGTACATTTACCATTTGACGTTATTTATGACACTTCAGCGTTTGGCCAAGCTAACGTCCGCTCACAAGGCCAAGGTAAATGCTTTCGATGACTTTTGGCGATTTGGTTTTGCCGATGCTTGCCCTCTTCAGATGGGCCATCACTATACCCGCAGGAATGACCTAGGTTGATAACTGAGAAATTCTAAAAGGATTTCAGAAATGGATACTGGCACCTTAATCCGATTTTACAGGAGAACGAATAGGAAAAACACGGGAAGCAATAAATATTTAGGAAATTTGAGTAAACATGCATAATTAAACGTAATTATTAAATTACAGGTTAACTGCTCATCCCTTTGCACATTTTGCTACACAACATCAGAATGTCTATTTGCGTAGTGAAGATTTTTGTGTAGTAGTTACAAAAACAAAAATTCCCCCCCCCCCCCAAAAAAATTGCCAACGATCCATTTTATCGCTATTTAAGATGATTCTGAGAAACGCACAGCTGTGCAGAATTATGAGTTCAACACATGCAAGTCAAATTTAATTGATATTAAAAGTGTCAAAGTTCCACCCTGATAGCAGACGTTCGCACACAGCACATAGACAATCAGTGTTTGCCTTATAAAAAATTATGCTATGATGCAATATTCGTATAATTCGTAATGCCCAACATCACTATAGCTAAAGTGAAAGTTAGTTGCAAAGTACCATTGTGTTTCATGAGCATTGAGACACGAGTCACTTCAATACCTTGGAAATGAAACATTAACCAATACATAAAACATAAAACCAATTTATTAAAAAATTAAACTTCATTTACAGTAACCTAAACATCAAATCTTAATATTTGTATACATTAGAGTTTAGCTGTTTTATTCTCAGCACCTGAACTTAGATAAGAAACAAAAGGTAGTCATTTTTAATGGGAAGCCCCTTTAAAACTGTGAATATAACTGTAAATATTCGTACAAATAATACCAGCGTGCATTTACAAACATTACAATTATCGAAAATGAGCAAATATTTATAATTTTAATCGATATTACTAACATTGTACTAATCTATATTCACTCATGTTTACAAGTTGCACCTAATATACTTATAAAATGGTGAGGATAGTTTTATTTGGTGACAACAGCTTTATTTAATAAATAAATGCACTATAACAGCAATTTATTTATCTCTAGTTTGGAAAAGCCTTCATATTTGTATGTAGTTTTAAATGTTTTTATTCATATATTTGGAAAGAATATTTATTTATTAATATGTTATTTTGACACAAACAACATTTGCATATTTATTAATGCTTCTATGCGCAGCTAAGACAGTTGAAAATAGAGAAACAACTTCCAAACATCAGCTCGTTTGGCTTTATACACGAGTATGGGCTTTATTCATCGCGTCCGAAAGTGAAAGGTTGCACAACCCACTTTGGGCTAGCGATCGCCCCTGACCTTTGCCACCCCATAGCGGTACACCACTCATCACAATAAAAATAGCAAATTCATCCAACGTTTCAAGTTGACTTTTAACTCGGAGCTCGGAGGCATTTACCGCTTGGTTAAAAAAAAACTAAAAAAAAATCGAAAAGGTTATGGGCCTCCGTACTTCATCTTGGTATAAATAACGGCGCACTTCAAGAGACTGGATTAGAACTCCTTTGAAGGTTTGCACAATGTCGCTGAAATCGTTTTTGGTCATCCTCGGCGTGGTCCTGCTAGCCACTCTCACAGCTGGCTATGGCTATAAAACGACCGTTAGGACAACGACCAGGGGTAAGTCTAGATAACAAGCCTATAAATCGTGATTATGCTTATCTATTCAAATATATTTTCTTCAGTGCATAAAACTTAAAATCTTAAGCAAAAAAGCTAATACCAGGAATTGCTAATTTATATGTAGTATACTAACTGAGCTTTTATTTATTGGTTGTTGTACATGCACATCGAAAGCATTGTACTTGTCTGCATGCACAACTACAAAATATAAAGTTACAAAATTACCAAACTGTGAAGTGCCCTTTGCGCCAACCGTTATACAGTTTCAAAAGAAAATGTATCACACTAGGGGGTAGCAACTAATTCTTGGGCACCTCTTTAATCAAAATATACTTAAAAGGCGTTTAGCGCACAACTCATTGCCTGTATTTAGAGTTATTTCCAGATAAGCCATTTAATGCTTAAGCTATTAAGGTTAAAAAAACCAAATACTGATTATGAAATCCTTTTATAGCTCCAGTGACTCAAGCCACTGGTCCTTTGGTGTGCTACTCTGAAGACGACTGCCCCCTTTACTGGAAATGCGGCCTGATTTACACTGTCAACATTAAGCACTGCTATCAGGAGATCAAGTATCCGCCACAAAGGCAACAGCCATTCTATCCGGTTGCACCCAAAGATCCAGAACCAATGTATCCAACCTACCCCAAGGATCCTGAGCCTCTGTACCCACAGCCACCAATGGAACCACAACCAGTTTATCCACAACCACCTAGAGAACCTCAGCCAGTTTACCCACAACCACCAAGGGAACCAAAACCGGTTTATCCACAACCACCCAGGGTACCGCAGCCAGTTTACCCACAACCACCAAGGCAACCTCAACCAGTATACCCACAACCACCAAGGGAACCAAAGCCAACTTATCCACAACCACCAAGGGAACCAAAGCCAGTTTACCCCCAACCACCCAGAGCTAAACCTGCTGCTTATTGTAAGTATTTGAATTAATTAGCCGTAAATTCATATTCTTTATGCCTTACTGAATATTTAGATAAAAGTAACGTGAAGAGTTCTTTAAATTGCACGAGATTTAGCAAATTCTGAAAACTGATTAGCAATATTTATAACTACGAATTTCTCAAATAGCTTTTACTAGAGCGATTTCTGTTTAAAATTACAGTAACAAAATCTAATGAAACATTTACATTATTTCGGGATGCCAGACCTTTAGTGGCGTAAACTAATGATTATAGTGATAAAGTATGCATGTTATTAATGGATTTGGTTTATTTTCAGAAATACGTGGTGAACCCAAGAAATTCTTGATTAACTATCAAGATTCCATCATTCTGATGTTTTAGCCTTTTCAAACATTTGTATAAATACCGCAAATAAAGAAATGTTTGGAATAAACAATTGTATACTTGATGTCTTATGACAATATGACTGAAATACGTTATCAATCTAGCAGATAGGTAGAAATTCAATAGATGGATCGTCCAAAATAATTAAGAATTTTGCATTACGTTCCCCCGAAAGCAGTCTTTCGCACAAGACATGCATGCCATCAGTGATTGCCATGCTATATACATATTTATGCAACACCTTCTTCAGGCATGTTTTGGTTACTCAAAATCCTTCCAGAATCCAGTCTTACATTTTAAATTAAGAAGTTCATATAGCCAAAAAGTATAGAAATGTTATTTAAAGGTAGTCCTAACGTTTCTATGAAATGGTGGTTTCTTACACTTCAACTTTTGAAAATTGACCCCTTCACGTTTAAACGAGCTATTAAATATAACCCAAGTCAAGTGTGTAACTAAAATAGCGAAATATTGAAGTTTATAAGAAACGACGAAAGAATTTATTGGGATTTTTAAACATGTCTGCTAATTGTAACAAGGACTGATTTCGAATTTACATCACAGCATGTAATGTATATACATGTATGGTAAGACATGTATGGACTCTTAACCTATAATCGACTTGATTCAATTACCTTCCTATCACAGTTAACATGTGATTAGCATTTATGTCAAGTGCATATTGAGAGTATCAAATGTGCTGCGCCTAATTCACCAAAGTTGAAACAATGTGAACAAGCAATGTGAACATGAAACTTTTGTACGTTAAAAAGCTAATATTTTATCCCCTTGATCGCTTTCAAATTCAGCAATAGCATAAAAACCAAGAAGCAAAAACAGTATGGCGATGACAGTGTGGATGCATAGTACAGAATAGCTGAAAATAGCAGGAATATAATAGTAGTTTAAAGTGTTCTTGGACAATTCAAATGACAAGCAGAATTTCACAAAAACACCCAAAAGCAAATTTAACTTATTGAAATTGAATCGTAGTGAAAATTAAGTCCAAAATAATAGTACTTATCAACAGGTGAAATTTGAAAATGTTATAAGCTTACAAAATATTCGACAACTGGGTTTGCTGCACTATATGTTGATTTACAGTTTGCACTTAACGCAATCGTCTAGAACAATCCGAGCTGAAATCTGACAACGAACCCACCAAACCGGATTATTACGAAAGGGAGAGGACTAGACCCAGAAACAGAGGTTCGTGACTTTTGACACCCCGTCGAGGTTTACACCACCCGCCACAAAATGTCACTTTGATATACATTCAACGTTTCAAGTTGACTTTCAACTGCGGGATTTTTGACTTCTGAGAAAAACCCAAAAATGTTTTCGGTCTCAATTCAGTATAAATAAAGGTTCACTAAAAAGAACGAACCAGAACTCATTTGTTCAAGATTCGTACAATGTCTCTTAGATCGTTAGTTGTCGTCTTCGGAGTGGTGCTGATGGCCACTCTCATAGCGGGCTACGGATACAAAACTACAACCCTCCGAACTCCAACCTTACGTAAGTTTAAACAAACTTATTCCATTCAAAACATAGTTACTTCAATTAATTCTAACATAAATGATCACTAGTTTGCTTAAATATTCGTTTGCTTATCTACTTATTTTCAAGGGATTTTTATTCGTAACTTAGAATATAAAAAATGATAAGTATGAAGGAATTTCGCACATTACTATTTTGAGAAGTTCTAAAATTGCATGATTCTAAAGTGTAAATACAAATAGTGAAGACATTTATTTGGAGTAAATAAATAATTTTAGGAAACTATCCACTAGCAATTCAGTTCCAATTTTATAATCCAGGTGTACTGTACCTACAAAACGTAACCATTTTTAAGAAAGCAGTGTAATTTATACTTATTGGAGAAACAACTAAGTATAAATTACACTGCTTTCTTAAAAATGGTTACGTTTTGTAGGTACAGTACACCTGGATTATAAAATTGGAACTGAATTGCTAGTGGAGAAACAACTAAGTAAAATTGAAAAACATGTAAAGGTGGCATAGTGATATTATTTCAGTAAATTCCAAAAAAGATATGGCCTATTTAACTTGACTATTTTTTCCCATTTTCCTACAATAAAGTTTGACTAATCCCCTTAGATTTTCTTGCATAAAAAATACAGGAACTTCTGAATATTCTTCTCGACTAATCTTATGAAATTTCTTTGCAGCACCAGTGACCCAAGCCACCGGCCCGTCGGTCTGTTACTCGGATTCAGACTGTCCAGTAAACTGGAAATGCGGCCTGATTTACACAGTCAATATTAAGCACTGCTACCAGCCAAGATCTCACTACCCTCAACAAAAACCAGCGACGTATTATCCAATTGTCCCTCAACAACCAGAACCAGTTTATCCACGACCGCCCAAGGAACCGGAATTGGTGTATCCTCAGCTACCCAAAGAACCGGAACAAGTTTATCCTCAACCACCCAAGGAACCAGAACCATTGTATCCTCAACCACCCAAGGAACCAGAGCCATTGTATCCTCATCCACCGAAAGAACCGGAACCAATTTATCCATCACCACCTAGAGAAATGGAGCCACTTTATCCATCACCACCAAGGGAACCAGAGCCTGTTTACCAACCTCCCTCCAAAGTACCAAAGCCAGTCTACTCACAACCACCGGCGCTCCCACCTCCATTTGACTGCATAATTCTTGGATGTTCGGACCCAGAAACTCATTGTGATAAACACACCAAACAATGTGTTGAAATCATCCTCCCGACTTACTGTAAGTTTATCGTTTTAAGTTACAAGTATCTTAGAAAAGGCATTTGTCCCTGAACTTTTTTGGGTCGTTTAAAGAACTGTGTCTGGTAATACAAAAACAAACTAAGTCTCTTATCCATCCTGGTTGAGACCAGAGGTTGGTTGGTTGGGGGAGAGAGACGGTTAATCCGGAGTTTAAAAATAACATTAATAAGTTATATACGGTGATCGATTTACGACTGATTATGTTTTACCCTTCCGAAACCGCTGGTTAAGCCTGAATTGGTATATTTAATATTAGGTTTCAAGCGGAACTAGGGTTTCATTTTTACTTCAACGGTTTCAATTTTTTAATTCTTTAAAGAAGAAACAGTTTCATTGTTACTATAGTTGTTTTTCATTCTCAAATTGTGTATATCGTATTTTCAAAAATGCCAAGGTATACCCACTGATTATTTATTTATTTTCAGAAATTCACGAAGAATTCCTGGCCACTGATCCTTGCACATTACTCTAGATGTCATTTCTGAATTTTTACCTTTTTATCAAATTTTCCGAATATCGAAAATAAATAGATGTTTTGAATTTACAAAGTTGATCAGATTTTTATTGCATATAGCGGAAAAGTATCATAAAATGTATATGTAAAAATGACCGTTAAAAAGAACAGAACATTAATCGGAATTTAATTGATATAGTTTGAACATTTTGCAGGAAAAAAACCCCGTTATGGGAACAATTGTTTTAGTTTCACCATAATATTTTGATAAACATTACATTTCACATTCCTATTTTTTAAAAAAAAAACCAAACATAATGATATTAATGCTGTTCCTTAAGCCATTAATATATTATTGTTTAATAATACTGTGATTGTTGTACTTTATCCACATATCTTGAGTCAGAACTTTGAATAATGAAAGAAATGCGCGTGTATAGGCTATATTATGTATTCACCCGAAAGTCTCGACTAAGCAGTTCAATATTTGTATCATAGCGATGCTTTACCAAAGCGGAGATGCTCAAGGACATAATTTCAGAAACATCCAGACTATAAAATAAATCTTTATACAAATCTGTACAGAAAAGCTATTGATATTTGCGACACTAAATCCATAATTGAAATACAATTAGTTTGTAGGAAATTTGTAGGAAAATTACATGATAGTTATAAAAAAAAAATGATTTAAATTGTAGAAATTTCATAACCATTGCTGAGGCCTAATTCTCATATTCTTTCCGCTTATCTGTCGCACATAAACAGAATTTATTATCACGATTTTTAAATAATTGAAAAAATTACATAATTCATGCACCAAATGCATTTTTGGCTAATTTTATGGAAATTATATATATATTGGGTAAAGTTATAAACTACGTTTTACGAGTTGCAATTAACCACGGTAATAAGTTTTTTAGCAGTATTTTAAGCCTACATTACTTTACAAAGGCTTGCAATTTTGAATAGCAAAATGTAGAATACTGCATATGTGGGTAGATACAACTAATGTACATGTTAGAAAATAAATCGCTGGTATCAAAATTGTCAGTATATCAATAACAATGCATGCTGTATAAACTAAAATTTCAAGATATGAAGTGAACTCTTCCAGAAGTTAATTTGTATTTTTCACGATAATGAAGCTCATCTTCATAATGGCATGTTTACAACTTCCTTGTTTCATCTAGATTTAAAAAAACCTTGACATTGGAAATAGACCTCTTCCAAAATTAAGATTGGTATAATAGAAGTTTGTAAACACCTCAAAATAACTCGATAAAACAGAGGCTATATCATTGGACATAAGGAAGTACACCAACATTTCAGGGCTGAATTTCTGGATAAGATGTTGCATACGAAGCAAACCGATTGTTCGTTCGTGTTTCTACTTTTGACGATTTTCAATGTCCCGAACGAGTGCATCGAGACCATCGTGGGAAATGATTCGCCATTCCTTCCTTTCTGTCCAAAATTGTGTCCATGGCAAAAGGAACAATTGAGTGAAGGTCACATCTCCGACAGTGTGTGGTGTCATCGCATAAAATTTCCAGAAAAGCCTTTTCAAATAGCACTTCCTCAATGCAAAAACATCACAATTCACAGCCATTCAGCTAGTAAACTAGCACTGCAAAAACAGCACTTTGGAATACAGTTTCAAAACTTTAAATTTTCTGCAGCTAACCAGACAGGCAGTGTTTGTTATAACCTGAGTCCTCAACTTCTTAACTGCGCATTAAAGATAATGGACCGCAGACTGTTCGCCTACGACGAGTCCAATCTAACCCTGAAGAACTGCAGAACCAAAGAATTGGTTGCAATGGATGATTTTTATCTACTTCCAGACAACAAAAATATTGTGGTTTGTAACGAAAGCTTGCCATATCACGTGGACATGAAATCTCGTTGTCAATTCATCGACTTGTCAGCTA
This sequence comes from Ophyiulus pilosus, assembly GCA_033995625.1. Taxonomy (NCBI): domain Eukaryota; kingdom Metazoa; phylum Arthropoda; class Diplopoda; order Julida; family Julidae; genus Ophyiulus; species Ophyiulus pilosus. The sequence goes on from JAUJYV010000347.1 coordinate 22,364, forward strand.
AAGAATACGAATGGATTGATAACAATACGACGCTTCGCTTACTACCTAGCAATCTTACAATACGTGGCCCTTACTATGCTCAAAAAACACCAAATTCGTCCAACATAATCGTGTGCTATCCTCTGAGCATTAAGTTGACTAATTGCAAACTAGATACTTTATATCCTTACCAATACAAGATAGGTTCTGAAAGTAAAATATACAACTTGCGCTCCAGAAAAAACTTCCATCTGAAATTGGGAGATTATAAAAGGGAGGAGAACACAGGCATGGTGAAATTCTGCAAAAACGAAACTATATACACTAACTTAACTCCAATGATTGTTATGTACATTTTTTCAATCATCGCCCTTATTTTGGCCATCATCATCCATGCCCTATTCCCCAGCATAAACAACAATGCAATGCCACTTTTATGTCAAATGGGCAGTATGGCAGTTTTTTACTTTACGATATTACATATTCTCTTGTGGCCCCCCAAAACGAGAACTGGGTCCTATGTACTATTCGCCTTTCGTTATTACTCTGCTATGGCAACGTACTTTTGGCTAAATGTTTTGTCTTTTGATATTTGGAGGGTTTTCGCCAATCTGACAAAATCATCGCAACCATGTTCCAAAATGCGAAAGTATAAATTTTATTGTGCATATGCATTTGGTATACCTCTGGCTTTGACCATATTCTGCTTCGTACTGGAGAATAATTCATCGATGCAAGATGCCATAGGCTTCCATCCTGCTATGAAAGACAATTATTGGATTATGGAAGCCAAGTCCAATTTAGCGTTTTACTTTGGTCCGATAGCCTTGCAAATGGGTGGCAATCTATGTTTTTTCGCATTCACCATATGCAATTTGAAGCAAGCATTTAAATGCGTGCAGCCTGTAAACAGAGAATGCTACAGACAATTGTAAGTATAATTAATAATTAACTGAGATTAATAATTATGATCAATGAACAAATACTGTATTTTGATGTAATCTACTTCTTTTGTTTTCTAGGTTTTCGGTTGCATTAAAAGTATTTTTTACCACAGGATTAAGTTGGATTCTCGCCGAATGTGGGCCATTATTTGGAGAAGGACTTGTAAAATACATTACCTGGATATTCTCCAGTAGTCAAGGCGTTATTATTTTCATAATTTACATCTGCAAACCGCATACTTATCGAATAGTACTAATACAATTGAGGGGAACTTGCATGTTAAAGAACATGATGTCCACATCCAAAATATCAGTGATTGACAATGAGCAAGTCAACTCTTCAAGTAGCGGAATTGGAACGGATTCTGGCGATGATACTTATATAACTCATCTATAATCTCAAAATCTGAGTTGTACTATATTGTAAAACGTAAATATTTTCATTAAGGCTCACGGTTTTTATTTATGTAATAATAATGACTTGTTTATGGATGACTCTTACATTATTCAAGAATATATTCAAATAATCCAAGAAGAATGTCAAATAGCTACTGGACACGTGTATAAATTGAGGTGCGAAATCATGCAAATTAAAAAAATATAATCTAAAATAGACAACTTGTCTAAAATAAAGATATTAATTCGCCTTGCTTTGCAGATCAGTATCACTCCAAACACATCTTGTACCTGCAAAATTTAAAAATTTAAACAATAGCCTCAATTAGCACGATGCACAAAATACGATTTATTTGTTCTTATGAAATAGTCAAATTAAGAAAAGTGAGCAGCAGCATAGTCTTAATTTATTCAAAGCAGGTTTTCAAACATATTATATAGATACAGGAAGGAAGTTAACTTTACCGACCTTATATTAAGTTATCCCGTAGATCATTTCTTTTAAAATCGCCTCAATTATACACATTTCAAGGCTAAGATTATTTTTAACAATGCTTACGAAGTCTGCTTCAAATATCGGTTAATAAGGAAAATTGATATAATTGGTATTGATACAAAATGAGTACACCATTTACGATTTATTTTAAGTGCTGGAACCTCTTAATTCCAGTATGTTTTCAAATGCTTGAAAAATATTAAACTTTAAACACTGTATTATATATACTGTATTATATGTATTAACTATACACTGTATTAGAGATGGTCAAACAGTATTGATATCTTGTATTGATATTACTAATATTAGTTTCGTTTTGATCCTTAGATCATTTGAAATTCGTATTAATGTTAAATATCATCAGACAACGATAAGATGGATGATAAGATGGCGTTTACACTGTACTTTAATAAAACTAATTCAAAATGTGAATCATGTGGTGGCTATGTATAAAAATATTTTCTGTAAACATCATTCCGTTTGAAGAATATCATTTCATTCTTTTCTTGTACATTTATCGTTAATCACTTCCGTCTGAATAACCATACTTGACTATAACAAATAAGCAACAAAAAAATCAAGCCTAGCCTTTGAATGATCAAACACGCATATGGGCAAGAAGATGACTTGCATGCATAATCAGATTTATGGGAAATGCCAAGGATTTTTTCAATCACTGAATTCAAATGGACTCTTCCGCGAGTTGAGGGTAATTCCCGTAAAATGAGACGTAATTCGACAATCATGCCCTTCTTAACCTTATCATAGGTTTACCTTGACAAACAGCCTTGACTCTAGGGGATGTACCGGTTTCCGCAGAAGAATTGCCAATCTCATTGGCTGATAGTGCAGATAAGGATGCTAACTGAAGAGGAACAAGGATTTGTAAATGTGAAGCAAACAGGATGATGGGCCTTTTTAAAATCTGACATAGTACATATTTCAGTATGAACTGACTTGAAAAGATGGCGTGCCAAAAACAACTGTATCGGATACTCGTGCTACTTCTCCTGAATAGCGTGAATGGTCAAAACAACACCAGAGAAGACACCCAAGCTTTCATGAAAACATGTCCAGAGTCTTGCCCTTGGAGTGACGTAGAAACCAAAACTACCCAGGATATCAGCAATTGGTGCTCAGAAACGGATTTTTATGAACCACTTTACAAAACCAAACTTCCACAATGCAAAAATGTGACCCTAAAGAGCAGTGATTTCAAAATTATTCAAAATCAACTTGTGCTGCAGAAAAATGGAGAGAAGGTTTTTTATCCGGTCTATTGGCCAGCAGAGGATTACAAAACAGCAAACATTTGCTATTATTTGAGTCCCCAGCTGCAACACTGCGATTTAAAATTACTGGACCCACGGCTCTACGCCTACGACGAGTCTTTGCTGGCCCTAAAGAATTGCAAAACCAATGAGATCATTGCATTAGGTGATTTCTACTTGATGCCAGAACTTAAAAGAATTGTCGGCTGCTCTGTATCTTTAGGAAATCATCTAAGTCTCAACCCACGTTGCGAATACATTACCCTGGGTCCAAAAGAATATGAACTTCTGGACGACAACACGACCATTCGTTTAATACCGAGCAATCGAACTATTTACAATGCGGTGTATGGTCATTTCAAAAATACGCCATCTAACATACAATTGTGTTTCCCACTTAACACGAGATTGTCAACATGTAAAACGTACGTGATAAAACCTCACCAATATCGCCTCGATACAGACTACAGAGTTTATGTTTTAAGGATGCGAGGTTACCTGAACTTGGGTGAATATAAGAGCATTCCTCAAAATGAAATACAGTATTGCAAACACGAGAATGCGTACGATTATGCATACAATGTATTCTATTACTGCCACATCATTCAATTTATCTCTGCATTTTTCATCATTCTGGCAATAATCATCCATTTGTTGGTCCCTAGTATCAATTATCATGCCAAACCACTTGTCTGTCAAATGATAAGCATGGCAGCCTTCTATATAGCAGGACCAATCCACTTTCTGTGGTATCCAGAAACAGAAGTTGGTTGCTATATAGCTTTCACATTCTTCTATTTTTCGGCTCTGACCTCCTTCTTCTGGCTCAATGTCCTAGCCTTTGACCTGTGGAGCATTTTCGCCAACCTGCAAACCTCCTCCATGATTCTCTGCGCCAATATGTGCGACAAAAAGCCCAAGTTTCTGCTCTACTGCGTATATGCTTACTGCATTCCACTGGTTATGACTGCCCTCAGTCTTGTACTTGAAAAACAGCCATCGATGCAGGATGCATTGGCCCTTCATCCGGAAATCATTGCCCACTGTTGGTTTTGGAAACCTCGATCTCTTTACCTTTTCTATTCTGGTCCAATATTCTTCTTGCTTTGCGTTAATATGGTTTTGTTTGGGTTGACAGTCTGTAATTTAAGACGTGCTAGCGAGGGCGTTGGAATGGTCAACAAGCAGAGAAACAAACAATTGTAAGTATGATTCAAAGTTCACTCCTAATTTTAATTGAGTTGCTTTCTTAGAAATAATGGTGGCATACAATAAAACGTGCAAGATCTTTTCGTTTATATCTTGAAAATTTCAATTTTAGGTTTTTTGTTTGCATCAAAATATTCGTTATTATGGGATTGTGTTGGATCATCGAGTTCATAACATTCCTGGCAGATGGATATGGATCAGCCTCTTACCCAGCCATAATTGCCACGTCTATCCAAGGCATTCTGCTATTCATTATTTACATATGCAAGCCATCCACCCTTCGGTTACTGAGAAGAAAAGCGAGGGGAACAATTTCGTCCAAGAAGACACCAAAAGACTCAAGTTCGCCAAAAGCAACCTTTCACTCAAACAGCACAAGCAGCGGAATCAGCATGGACAGTGTCATTTCCAACTCAAATTCTGCCGTTGTAGAAACTCCAAGAAATACAACTTCAGGCTAAGTCGTTAAGCTATACAATAAACGATTTGGTTATGTAAAGCATAGTTTATACTCAACAATTTATACAAACAATCTTTTGTTATTTACTTGTAGAATTTATTCGAAACCCAATTTAATGACATCCATATAAGAGATATAATTTCACCCGTCTTTTTAGCACAGCAATCTTATTAATTAGTAAAATTTCAATTTAATATAATTTCATACTTTTTCCCATATTCGTTGTTAACCAAGGGAGTGAGTGCTATCTATAAGTTGATTCCCTTTTCCAAAATTATTTTGTAATTAGTATTAAAAAAGTTGTTATAGTTGGTTAGTATTTAATATTTGTAGTTCTCTAAACAACTCTGACTTTTAAATAAAATTTTAATAAATGATAAATATAAATAATAGTTAGTTGTTGTAAACTAACATTCTGTTATGCTACGATGGCAATCCTATGTATATATAATGTTTTATTAATAAATAACACATTAAATGTTTAAAGTATAACTAGTAGTATTAATGCTCTCATTATTTTCTGGTAAAACGCATCACTAAAAGACGGGAAATGTTTTGTAAGTTCCATATGTTGTAAGACAACCGGTGATGGATGTTCTAACTAATATAAAGCATATGGCATACCAGAACAAAACAGTATTTAAAATTATAATGTGAATAGAAAGGAAAGTTCTAAAACTTAAATAGCGACCATAAACTAGTTTTGTGAATGCACATGTGGCGAGTCAACGGGTTGAATACATAAAAGCGTAAAAGGGCATGATGTCAAGGATTATTTCGTACAGAAGAACTTTATGGCCTATTCCATTAGCTTAAAGCTAAGCTATTTTCGTAAATGAAGCGATGTTTAATTATACATTGCAGAACTTCCTTCAATCAATTATTCTGAATTCACCTTGACTATATAGCCATAGCTATTATCGAAATTCTTCCTGTTAATTGCTCAAAGACAGTAAAAGTACTAAGAAGCCATTCAAAAAGGACGTCCTCTAGAGGTGGTAAGGGAGGTCTGCTCTGCTAGCATGTGACACCATGTGGACAGGGTAGGGGAGAGGGAGGGGAAAGCCATTATGGACGTCCACTAATAATGGTATTTTTTTAGTTTTTGACTTTTCTGTTTAACTGTATTTTAAAGGTCAGTGAAAGGGGAAAAGGACACCAAAAGGAATGTGTCTCCAGTCCCAAATGTACTTTAATTTCCCTTCGAGGTCCGGAAATTTTCGTTAATCAGAGCAAATTTGAAAAAAATGTCGTGGAATTGGCAGCGAAACATATTGGACATTTACGTATGCGCCATTTTGCAACTTTTTTGTGTTAATTGAAATCAATTTTTGATTAATTTTGGAATAGTTTTCGATTTGCATTTGAGATTTTTGAAGTTCTGGGAACAATATCATCAACATCCCATGTTTGTGGAACAAAAATCGAGCGGATTACAAAAACCGTAAAAACAGGAAAAGGACGAAGCTACATTGTTGCTTGTTTGCATATGTGTGATAGATAATTCTGACAAACCGTAAGTACAACAAAATACTAGGAATAATTAAAAATCACCAAAAAAAGTGTTATGGAGCAGGCGAAAAGGTCGGCCATGTTTACGCGAAAACTTGACATTGAGTGACAGATGTCCTGACATTTCATGACGCCGGTGTCCTGGCACTGGTGGCATCGTGAGAACGGGGCTTAATTAAGCCCCCCCTTAAGGGGGGTCAATTTTTGAAGGAATTTCGGGGCCGTCCTTTTTGAATGGCCCCTAAGCGCTTACGCATGGTTGAATTTGTTTATATTTTTTTTTGGAAATTTATTATAGATGTGAAGAGAGGAGAAGGTGAAATTTGTTTAAAAAAATTGCGAATTTTTGTATTCACATATATTCATGGAGTAATTTGCAAACAGTTTGCTTCCACGTGAGAATCCTGTCCTGCGGGTAAAACACATCATTCAAGTTTTTATTTCCAATTAAAGGCACCCTAACAAATAGCCTCGTAAGTTGCAAAACAGGGCTCAAAATGCAAGTTTCTAACATTACATTCAAGAAAAAAATAATGTAGATGGCAGCACATCCCTTTCCAGTCGATGTCCTTTTTCATGGCCAACAAGTTCATTTTTTATCCTCAAAAGCAACACCAACGAAAGAACAAACTTAAAAAAACAGTCAGAAAGGCTTGGTTTCATTTTAAATTTTAATGTAATGCATAAAATCAGAATAAAGTTACGTACTATGACCATTAAAGAGTATTTCGGAATAGCTATAGGCCCTAGGTGTTAAAATTAAAACTACATCCGGCGGAGTTTCCAGAGATCGCGGAAATCTTGTCAAATGACGATGGATAATGTGTGAAACACGTGAAACGATCAACGATGACGAAAACCATCAAACGGATCACAATGACGATAGCGTGAAATATATTCACAATGAAACTTGGAGATTAACCGGATGTGCACCAACAAGATACTCTGTTTGTAGGAAGGTAATGACAGCATTGACTACTGGAATTCTGTGGTAACAGGTGAGTGATGCGAAAATGACCTAGTTTAAAATTATTACTTTTGAAAAAAAAAATACACTAGTACTTGGAATAATGAAAAAAAAAATGTATCTATATTTGAAGATAAATTTACTTTCGGTTCGTTTTATAATAGCAAAACACTTGATCAAGGTTTAATAAACTTTTATACTCACGATTTTAGTGTATTTCTAGTTTTTTTAAGTTTTAATATTTACTATTTTCAGGTGTAAATCATTGAACCGTGCAAAATCCATTAGGAATGTAACCATAAGAGTAGAAAATATTGCTCGCTTGATGAATTTAAACATTTGAGACTAAAATAATTTATTTTGTTTAGCCAAATGATAAAATGTGCCTGAAACTTCATAGCAGTGCAGTGCTTCTGCTGCTGCTACAGACAACAGCCTTAGCCAGTCTAGAAGACAGCAAGACTGCTTCGACAATCCTGTCAAAGCCATTCTTATCGCAATGTAGTGCAAATTGTCCATGGACAAATAGAACAGACACGTCAAACAACTTGAATATCGATTCAGTTATTACAAACACGTCAAACCACCGAGTAATCAATGCTTCTACGGTGTGGTGCGATGGGATGGAATTCCAAGAGCCTTTGGTGAAGATAAAATTACCTCAGTGCAAAAATATTACCCTTGCTGACACCGAATTCACCCTCACCAGCCAGGGTCATGTGCTGGTATCACGTGACAGATGGAAGCAGGAATTCAAAGAATTTCAACTTTCGGAGGATAATACCACTGTAAATGTGTGCTTTCGGTTGTCACCTCAACTTCTGCAATGTGGCCTGAAGCGCCTCGACCTCAAGCTATACTCGTACAGCACGACCCTAATGGCCCTACAGAACTGTAGGGTTCCCAGTGACGTCATCAGTATACGGGATTATTACACATCAGCAGACACCAATGACGTCTTAGCCTGTGATGTGCCCATCGGCAATGCTAGAGGACTGCGCTGCAATTATGTCGACCTGGAGATGTCCGAATTCGAACTTCTTGACAACAACTCCAGTTTGCGATTGCTGTCCAGCAACGTAGTCTTAAACTGGTAGGAATCTTAGATGTGTAACTGTATATTAGAATAGTTCTCATTTTTAAGCTATTTTTGCTATAAATTAGAAACGTCTTTGGATTAAACATGGTCATGATTAGGTTTCAGATGTTTTTATTAGATTGCATCTCACCATCGAACCTTACTTAAGCACAATTCTATGTTTTTAGGCCGGAGTACACTATTTTGGACCCCACCCACATCAGGCTGTGCTACCCCATGAGCCCAGAAATGACCACCTGCAGCCTCTGGGACTTCAAAAAGCATGAATTTTCCATTTCCTCTGACCACCGGTTATTCAGCACTGGTTACAACCAGTACTTTGATCTGGGGGAGTTCATCATGAAGCCGGACGGTGGTGCTTACTTCTGCAAACCCAAAAGTCATGAAAATGCCACCAAAGACCCCTTCTTCTTTGCTATGGCAATCCTACAGATAATATCGGCCATCTTTGTCTCCGTGGCATTCATCATCCACCTTCTGGTACCCAGTCTCAACTACCATGCCAAACCGCTGCTCTGCCATATGTTTAGCACTGTTGTCATGTACATTTGCGCCTCCGTGCGTCGCCTGGTGTTCCCCATACCCGCCGCAGGATGTTACACTATTTTTGTGATCTTTTACTATTCTTCCATGACCTCTTTCTTCTGGATCAGCGTCCTGGCCTTTGACCTCTGGAGCATCTTTGCCGGAATGCAGTCTGGCTCGCGGTTGAGCTGCGCCATCGATTGCGACAAGGGCCGCAAATTTGCGTTTTACTCCCTTTATGCCTACGGAATCCCGCTGCTGCTGGTTGCCTTCAGCGTGATCCTAGACACTCAGGAACCCATGCAGGATGCTCTGGATCTACATCCAGGAATCCCCATGATGTGCTGGTTCAACGAACGAAAGTCCGCTTTGGTGCTATGCTACATTCCATTGTTAATAGTCTTCGTGGCCAATATTGTCCTTTTCATGCTGACAGTCTTCAATTTGAAGCATGCCACTAAGGACGTCAAAATAGTCAATAAGAAAAGAAACAAGCAACTGTAAGTATAGCCGACAAGTTTCCAGTTTAATTCTTTGTAAAAAAAAAATGGAATTTCCAAAGATTCCAAAACTTATAGCTATCAAAAGATTGAAGTATTTGAAAAATTATGTTTAGGAAATTCAGTTTATGAAAATGTATGAGATTTTAATCATGTGAAACATATAGAGGCCCATACACATACAAAAAAGTATTGCAGCATGGGGCACAGCATGATTTACAATTCATCCGTATACCATTTAGAAAAACCAGCTTCAATTCTAAATATCATGTGAAATAAATGAAAACATTTTTTGGGATTTCCCATCTCCATAAAGTTTAAAACTTAATAATACTATAAGAGTCGTTTTCAAATTATATGATAGGGCCCACGAAACTAACCGTTCTAAGGCCAGAAACTATAATTTTATATTATAACTCATGTATGCACATGTATGGTTAGTAATGTTTTGCGCCAATTCTGGTTAGTGTAATTATTGAGTAAAACGTAAATCGGTATTACACCATCTAGATTATGATGTAACCCGATTATTATACATGTGTAAAAGCAAAGCTTAATTTTATACTTTTACAAGTCGATGATTTACGATGATTAGGGGTTTTTCAAGAAACGCACCTTACAATAAACAGACTTAAGGCTTGCTCTGTCGAAACAATAATCTTTCATAGAAAAATCATGTACTGCACAATTAGGCTAAATATACGCGTACAACCAAAAGGCTCTTGATTTCCACAATTAAACAACATCGTCATGCCTATTTCAGGAAGGTATAAGGGAAATAGCAAGAATCACCTTGTCGTGTACAAAACAATGTTAACCGATTTTTACATTTTGCCTGTTGCACCATCTAGTTTGACATTTAAAATTATTTTACAAAGCATTTCTGAACAGCTACAGATACTTCAGAGTCTTCAAAATGTGCGCACAGGAGGCATTCAAGTATCCCATATTTTAGAAAACAGTGGTAAACACGTCCAAGGATAACAGTAACCGGTGAATACCAGTTTGCAGTTTGCAGTCACTTATTTCTCATATGGGTCAACATGTACACATGTATACATTAAACACATTCAACTGCGAAAAAACGACGAAAATACAAATATATAAAGTAAAGGGACATTTGAGTACCTGAAAAATCGTGCTAATCACATTTCTTATTTTCAGATTATTCGTGTGTATTAAAATATTCTGTATCATGGGATTATTTTCCATCATTGAACTAATAACATTTATGTTGGATGCACAAGGGACAGGAGTTTATGCCGCAGACATCAGCAGCGCTATCCAGGGTATTATCCTTTTCATTATTTACATTTGCAAACCTGCCACCTATCGTGTCCTTCGCAAGAAATTTTGGCCAAAATCCTCGACTGGTACAGACACTAGTGGGTCCAAGACCAACAACCGTGACAGTAGCAACAGTGGAATAAGCATGGAAAGCGTGCTGCCTGAAGAGACTACTCCAGGCAAGAAAAGTAACAGCTTAAAGCCATCTCCAGAAGTGCCTGCACCTGAATCGCAAGCAGAAGCTGTTTTATAACTTTGTTATAGTACAATTGTTCGAAAACTGCTGAAATTTTTAAGTTCTTAGTATTAACGATTATATTATTGCAGTGTTAATATTGTCTATGTTAGAATTGAAAATATATATGAATAAAAACAGACATGTAATCCATAAATCACAATTTGCGTTTTTCACATTGTTATCGTCGAAGTTAAATTGTTCAATTTTTCAAAATAAAAGGTACTAAGGTTGGCCATCCTCATTTTTATGACAGGCAAAAGTCCAAGCGTCACGGTCAAAAACAAAGCATGTGCCAAAAAAGTATGAAATGATGAATCTGGAAGTAGTTACATTCCCATTCATTATTAACGTCAACTTTCTAATCTTGAATCAGGGCAATTTGAGTTTCTAATAGACGCCAGTAAGGATTATAAATAAAATAAAAAAACAGCAAAGTGAGGGAAATGTTTCATGACCAAATCAGGTTGTGCTTGCTTCTACCATCATACCAGTAAAGGTCACTTGATGCAAGAAAAGATTGTGCTGTTGTCGTCAAAATTCCCCGAGCGTTATTTTCCCCCATTGTTATCAAGGTAAGGCCGTACCAGCTAGCCATATAAAAACGCAATTAATTGTGCTTCATCATTTCTGCGATGAATTAGTGAGAACTGGTTTAGTAATTCATGAGTAATCTATTCGGCACGAGTGCAAGAAGTATATAAAAAGCGCATCTAAGAAATTTGGGAGAAGATAAGTTAGTGTTTCGTTTAGAACTATTAATTGCAAAGACAACTAGACAATGGCAGCTGCAAAATTAACGCTCATCATGATAGTGATGTTGGTTGCCTCCACAGCCATGAGTTTTTCATTCAGAGGACGCAAACGTATTATTACAACTACAGAATTCATGACAGAATTGATGCCAGATTTTACAGAAGGTAAGTCAAGAAACTTGAACTTCAATCCATACTTCATCCATCGGACTCAGTGAAAATATTGTCAATATTAATATACCATATGGTAAAGGATAGCTTAAGAGCCATGCAATGTATTTAATCTTCCAAATGTATTTTTTTAACTCGATGATCCATCAGAGAGTCTGAATGACATATTCAACCATTTAAAAATGTCTCCACTAATTACGAAAAAGTTGAAAGTAACAAATTGGAATCATCATGCTCTCCCGACTTCCTCACAAACTGTCCCATTACATAAAATGGATGATAACTGCAATGATATGCACAAATTAGCCAGGTTTATTTTCCACTAATCTTTATGTTAGAACCAGAAGTAATACCTCGTGGCCCAAAGACAAGAATATTGCCACCTTCAAGCTGTGTGGAGAGTAGTTGCCCTGATGCAAACTCTGAATGTGATCCGACTACCAGGCAATGTCGCTCAGTTGGAATCGTCATTTAAGGTAAGAAATTACGAATTAATAATTAAGATGTATGCACTTTGGAATTTTATATATTTTGTGCCAGAATTATACACACTTCTTTTCAATGTGGGTAGTAAGCTTATGACCATAAACAAATCTCAGAGTACTTGAAGTAAATAGTTGTAAATTGAAAAGCAGAAACTTGTGAATGTTAGACAGCAGCCCAAAATGATATGATATACATGTACAAAAACTTAAGTCCCTCTTAAAGCATATAGTTTTTAATTTTCAGTTCTTGATCGAAATTAAAACGTTGAATAATGAGAACCATATCAACTAACTTGCTTTTCATATTTTCAGGATTGATGAAGGTTAAATTGCTGAACACAATACGGAAAACCCATTCCAGAAATATGTTTATTGCTGTGTCACTGCACATCATCGAAAACCTTTACAATGTAAAAATGACAATAAATGCTAAATATATACTTGGATCTTTAAATGTTAAACTTAATTTTTGAATAAATAAGCCAACAAATATGTAGAATATAGACTAATGCCAAGAAGAGAGTGGTCTACACCTCTGACATCAGAAGTACTATCAAGGGTATTAGATGTTTCGTTATGTACATGTTCAAACCCAGAGTTCAAGACCAACTTCCACACCAGTTGACTACTAGTAAGAGTGCAATGATAATGGAAACAAGAATTGAATACATAAGACCAGAAAAAGACGACTGACAATGACGAAAAGCTAAATGTGCTATTGTCCTCAAAATTCCACCAACTTTTTTGCCCCCCCCCCCCCATTTTTATGTAGGTAAGGTCGTGTCCCCTAGCCATATAAAACTCAATTAATTGTACTTTTTGAGTGTTTTTTGTGTTGAAATAGTGAGAACAGGTTTAGCAATTTGTGGATGATTTATTCGGCACGAGTACAAGAAGCATATAAAAAGCACATCCATGGAATTGTCACAAGTATTGCATGGTGGCATAGATAAAAGATAAGTAAAAGTTCTTCGTTTCACACCATTAATTTCAAAAGTAGCGAAATAATGATGGCTGCAAAATTGATGCTCATCCTGGGCATGATGTTGGTTGCTTCCACAGTCATGGGATTTCCATCAGAAGAACGTAGACGTGTTAAGACTACCACAGAAGGTAAGATAAGAAGTTTGATTTTCAATGGAGTAGTTTGGTAGAACCTTCTTAACTCTGATCTTAATTCGAATCTTGTATATGCACAAAGGCTGATGTATGCCATTTTATTTCCCAATTTTTTTAGAAACAGAAGTAATGACTATAGGAACAAGAACAAAACTATTGCCAATTTCAAGCTGTATGGTGAGTGGTTGCCCTGATCCAAACTCGGAATGTGATTCGACCACCAGACAATGCCGCTCAGTTGGAATTAACATTTAAGGTAATATGAAAGAAACTCTTTAAAATATAGCAATGAACCGGGAAAATATTCCACTTTCCTGAAAACAAACTTAAATATATTTAAAAACATTTCGAAAGTACACGAAGCAAATGAACAAAACCTTAATTTTCACTTAATTCCATTCTCATGTAATATTTTCAGGATAGGCACAACACTAATTATGGAAAATCATCATCACATCATGGACTATGACATCTTACATATTAAAGTTAATTTTTAAATAAATAATCAAACAAATATGCATGATGTATGTTTGACTGTACACGATTTTCATCATTTTCCTTAAATAAAATTGTTTAATTAAATTTGGGTACGCCTTAATAACAAAATTAGTGTATTTTTTTTAGATAATTGATACATGTTAGTTAGCATTGCAGCGATATGTTTATGCCATAAAATGCAATCAACATATCGCAATCTCCTAGTATAATTACAACCAATTTATGATGAAACTAAGTATTTAATTACCTAAATCCTATAAACACAATAGATAAATTGCGATTTCGAAAACCTTCAAATCTTGACTTTTTTATAATTTCCTAACCCATCTTTCAATAATATTTTCACCAACGCAATTGTCTTAACACCTAGTAACAGAGTGTAAGTCACCCAGGACATAATTTACGTGTCCTTGGGATCACCCTGAACCTGGGTCAAGAACGGAAAAACAAGATATTTTTTAGTAAACATGTTGTATGATAATTCTGTCTATATAGTTTAAACAACAACCGGATCCACCAGCTACAAAAGCCCATAAGGTGCGTCTATTATAACCTGTCAAAAGCATTCACCCATAATACGGACAGCTTAAACATAATTAGCAGTTTGTTTATATTATTTATATGATGAAAGGTTTAATTTCTATAATGCTTTAAATATAAAATAACATTTCTTGTATTGAACAGTGACTATTCACTATTGTATGCTTGATGAGATTACCTTTGTTGTAAAACTAATAAAATTAACTAAACCCAGTATTCCATTACACTACTTTAAACGGCTAACTTTTAAAAAAAAAATACAAAGTGAGCACTGCCACTTAGTCTCCGATTTAATCTTGTTAAAAATAGCCAGCACAAAATCTGTCATGTCATACAAATTACTCATAAACAATGTCGTGTACATCTGAATTTATTTTATATGTATTCTGAACGAGAAGCCATCTACCTAGGTCAAGAACATATAAATGCTTTCAGTTTTGCTAACCAGCCAGCCAGACAAAGGCATGTTCAATGATCCTATGAACCCTTTTGCGACTTTGTTACTAAGACACACGGTGTCTCCTATATGGTTATTGTTGGCGCAGATTAAACATTATAAAATGTCCCATTTTCTCCATTTAAGGGAACGACATAGTGAAAAAAATCAGAACTTTGAACATTAGACAGAAACTGAATATGTTTCTAAAATTCATTTCACTAGCATATTCAATTCATTTCCACAAGGGAAATAATAATAATGAAATTATCATAAAGATAAATTAATTTTACACCTATTCTATGTAGAAATCTGATAAATGAAAACTACAAAACGAGTTTTCTTGAATTTACTTACTCTTATTTGAAAAATATCCAACATCACATTTATATCATCATCATCATCATCATCATCATCATCATCAATAATCATGGGTTTAGAGTTTGTGGTTATCTAGTGATTTTTATATGAAGAAATAAAAGCATTGCTAAATATAATGAAATAAACTTTATATTAGTAAAATGGGATTTTAAAATTGTTTTATTATTATTTTAAAAAGTCGATCTTGTTTAGAAAAACACATGTAAATGAAAATGCCGTGTATCTATTGTATATTGTTTAAATATCGGAGTTGCAATTTTAGTCGCCTTGTCCCACAAAGGTAAAAGGAACCTTTAACCTGTTGCTACATTAATTCTGAAGTCGTCACCGTCTGGGTAGACTATGCAAAAGTTCTGCGAAATCAAAACGAAAACCTGTTTGGTAGTACGAATGCCAGTTTAACGTGGCCTAGAGCTAGTGGTCAAAATAAAAGTTGAGGGTTTGCTTTCCTCATTTTCTGTTTGGCATCAGCAGTGTAAACTTGCCTTTTCAAAGTTTTAACACCATGTCTAAACTTCTATTGCTCGCCTTGGGATTGTTGTTGATAATCACGACAATTGAAGGACTTTCAGTTATTAACAAACAAGCAACTACAAGAACAACAACAACAGGTAGGTTATAAATTTAGTGGTATTTTTAAATTTACCTAATATTTATATCAAATTTGCCATCAAGTATATGACATAAAATGTTATCTGGTTCTATCTAATTTTTCTTTAACATCGTGCTAATACGAATTTATCTTTCTTACATCTAATTTTACTCTAATTTTAAGCATATAAATCGGTATTTTCGGCGTTGTTTTATAAAACCTCGCGCAGTATAGCAGAAAGTCGATATTTTTGAAGAAATTTCACGAAATCTAAATTTAAATTATACGTTAATATTGTAGCATTTGTTTTAATGCAAAAACGTTTTTTCAGTGCTTTTTTCATAAAAACATTGTTTTTTTCATGATAACCAGGATACTTTAGATATATCACAATACTAAAATACCAATGTCAAGAAAAAATTGATGATGCAATTCAATTCATTGAAGTTACAAGCCTGGCTATCAATAAAAAATCATTGTTATATTTGCAGGTCAACAAAAAGGATTAGACCAGAGATGCAAGACTGATGATGATTGCTTTGACTACCTGGAATGCTCGATTGACAAGACTTGCCAACATCGAATAGTCCAAAGTCCTCCTGCTGATTGTACCGTCTCGGGCTGTCCTGCAAGTGGCTTAGAATGCGACTCAACCACCAAGTCATGTCGCAGCTTAGGAGCAGTATAATCTGGTTTACAATAAGTATTTGAATAAGGCTCAGTGTCATAACCAGCTTAAATTTACATTCATTGGTGGCTGACCAGTATAAAACTTTGATCAGTAGTAACTTTCTGTATACTACAAATCGTTATTTTCACTATCACTACCATGTAAACTAACCATAACATTTGCCATCCGGTGAGACGTGCTTGAGACACGTGGTGCCGTGAAGATCTGATTGATTCATAGATGTATACAATAGAAATCTCACATGTATGTTTGATGTATGCATGTTTATTTGAAAACCTAAAAGATTTGGACATTCCTAACGAAAAGTCACAATAAATTGAAAATGTGCTGTAAGTTATCTATACAGTCCCAAAAATAGTGTTCGAAAAATATATGAAAATGGCGAGGAAGGATTTTAGTGTTCTTCACGTGTGTCTGTACACTCACGCATATGTAACTACTGTACCATAACACAACTGATTTCACAACACGAACTTATTAAAACTTGTCTACAGCATAATAAAAACGTTAGCAGTTGTATTTTATCAACAAATGTGAGCTATTTTAGATTTTAAAAAGTTTGACATTCTAGAGTAGGACCTGTAACCTCCGTCCTCATCGCATTCATTGTGTCCATTGTAATCATGTTGATGGTTTCAAAATAACCGAAGTATAATAGGAACAAGTGGAAGAACCACCTGACGATATAAAACGTGTGCTATATTTAATTCTTACGAAATGCATTTTGTTTGCAACAATTGTATGAAGATTATTCATCATATTTTTTTTTTGCTTTCACTTGCACGCAAAGCTTTGTAAAATATTTTTAAAATAGGATTTTCTTTCAATAACAAACTGAATTGCCTTGGGTAAAGTTGGTTTTAGGTGTACGTACAGTAGACTTATTTTGTTGATTACACTTGGATACCTGAAGATAGTCCACAGTAACTGGATGATCGCAACGATTTTTTGGAAAAACTGAAAAATTATCTGGTAAGTATTTGTATAAATTTACATTATAATTCAAGAACCCTAGATTTTCTTGTAATTATGATTTATTTGTCCATCATTATTGCATATACAAAACGAAAATACCATTTTAATTCGTTTCTGCAAAAAGCTATTTTTGTTGGAACAACTACTACAATGCAATAAAACTAGTTACTTTTAATTATAACTCAGTCATGGCGCTTACGATTTACTATGCAGAAAAAGTAGGAGGTTAAATATAATAACTCAAAACGATATGACTAAATTTTCAAATAATTAACTGTCAGCGATTTTCCTGAAACGATTAACCCCCAAAAATAAATCCTCATTACCTAAACTGGTTTCAAGCGCCTCTGAACATTAGCTAAATATAAGCAACCTAGCTAACCCAAGATTATACTCAAATTGCAGGTAGTGAATATAACACAAGGACTGCGCACAATGATTTCCTCGGTAATAGTATTCGAACTTACGCTATTGATCACTTTCATTTGCTGTCACATCCCAATAGACCAAACTACTGTTGCTGCTGATGCTACAACAACAGGTAGTATAACAATGTTTGTGATACAAATATAAAAGTGTAAATTTACTCGGTCATATTTTGTTACTTAAGAAGACTTAGCAGAATAACTTAACGGTTGGATTATCACATGTAAAGCACGAAATTCATATGATATTCCATTGACGTTAAGACACAAGCCACCCTACAGTACTGTGATTTCAGTGCACCTACAGTGTTCTCAAACTTAGCTGAATTGCATAAACCACCACTATTTCTTGGCAGTTTTAGTTTTAGGTGTCATGTTAATTTTATTTAAATTCTTTCAGAATTCATCGAACATGCCTGCCTCGTTGACGCAGACTGTCATCCTTTCTCTGAGTCCATGATCTGCAATTCAAAGGAGAAAGTATGTAGATATAGAGTACGCACGTTTGCATTTGCTTCTTTGACCTGTGACAACTATGGCTGTCCAGAAGGGGCAGAATGTGACTATCAAACCAAGAGCTGTCGTCAAATTGCTGCAGACATCTAGTAATGGTGGAGTTTACATATTTTGTTCTTACGTCGACATCAGAAAACTTACAAATAATTAATTTATTTTAAGTTCAATATTATATGTATGAATAAAGTACTGAGACGTGTAGCTTTAAAAAAATGTGTAATTAGTCTCTACGACACTTTTTTTCAACAAAATAGCCAAAAACACTAAATTAGCGACAACTATTGGACCTATAGTAGCTCCATAACTATTTCTAACCAGCTCCAATAAGAGTAGTACGTGTTTAATAAAATGTATTTAAGATATTATGCTAGATGTTTAATTTTTGCCAAAATACATATGGGGGATTTAGGATTGCACGATCACAATAATACAGTAGTGAAATTCATTAAGTGTTGGAAATTGTGGGATTTACCCTGCTGTCTTTCAAAGGTAGTGCCCTAGGAATTATGAATCAAACATACCTAAACATTCCTAAAACGCTTCCATTAGCTTCTTGCATTTCTGTAGCGCGTTATTACAATATACTTATACGATATATCAATATTTCATACCATCTCTAAAATTACAATAAACAAATCCCCACGAGGAACCTCTTCTTTTCCATGGTTTCCTCGTTCACCTAGCGCCACCTTAATTGGTCAAGGTTAGAACTGATTTCCCTACAATTTCACTTTCATACGCTTATACGGGGTCACTCACGTACTTCAACGCGTTGATGTGAGTTCATCAAATTCTGAGATTCTGACTCACATGTTTTCGAAAATTATTGTGCAACTGAAAGGAAACGAGAGGATATCGCAGGCGTCAAGTTAGTCTGCATATATGAAACGCTTTCCCATATCAAAAGAAGCTCGGAAATCATACCCTAAAAAAAAATTGTTTTAAAAAGATAGAAATTCATAAGAAGTGAAATGGCATCCAAAACCACTTTTGTGATCGTCTGCGTGCTGTGTTTGTGTTGCATGTTAACAACGGTGTCGTCAGCGAAACTCTACAAGGGATTGGTGATAGCAAGTTCTCATGAAAATGATGCCGAAAACATCGGAGCACCGGTTCCACACCAAGATCCGCAAAACGTGGCCTCCAGGGTGGTCACCTCTCCCAGTTTGAGAATAATGCAGCCTAGCTTGAACGACTACAACATGACTATCGTGTAGTTTTTCGTGATTACATGAAAAACACCACATTTATGGATTCACGTCACAATCATGTTTAGAACTTTGAATTTGTACGCGTACAACATGACTGATTTTATACTTTTGTTCTTCTGTACCTTTTCACCGTGTTGCGAAATGAACTTTGACATTACATCTATTCTACTAAACTTCTTGCCAAAAATTGGATTGGACTTGTCTTACATGTAGATCGGCATGTAAGATCGGATACATGGCGATTTCGCCTTTTTTTCTAGTTCATCCTATATTATTTCAATTTTTAGCAAAGTAGCAATAGTTATGCATGCTGAATTCCGTCAATTTTGATATTTCCAGAAATTGTCATCATCTACATTGTTCAGTTTTTTTAAAATGTTCTCATTATCATTGTTCATATAAAATGTGTTATTGCCTCACTCTGTATGTTTGCATATGTAAATTCTAAAATTATTGTATATTAAACAGAAATTAACTTAAAAGAATAGTTTTGTTCCTTTTATCCAGTATTCACCAAATAAACTGTCTCGAATTTCGTATTGTGTGTCTAGCAATAAAATGTGTATAATTGTGTCATCAACATAGTTGCAACTTGCTTGATAATTTGGCGAATTTTTTAATCACAGGATAATTGTGCATATTTTACGCAATATACTGTGTTATTAACACAATTTTATCGTTCTATTTTGATAATTGACCAGCATAAATTGCATGAAAATAACTTCAATTGAGATATCTATCCATACAATTAATGGAAAATGATAGTATACATACGCAGTTAGGCCAATCCTATTATAATGCAAGCATACATTTCTGATAACAGAAACAAAACGATCACAACCACTCTGAAATTTAAAATCAAATTTTACATTCCAGATTTTAATAACGCGCTATAATATTAAATGGGGACGTGGCAAATTTATGAATTGAAAAATGAAAAAGTTCTGGAAACTCATAAGCTCTTGACTATCTGTCCCCAGATATTAAGTTTCTATAAGTGAACTGCAAGTACATTGACATCGCGGTTGCCCATCCATCACTTTTTTAATAAACTTAAAAATATCATGGCTAATGTATTTGGCAAATCTCCAGCTGAACTCAATTTTTTTCCCAAATGGGTCAATGATGATATTTGTAAATTTAATTTCATGTTTGTAAATAAGAAACTTATTTTTCGGAGAAGCTATCCTTGATGGCGGCCACAATATCAATTTATTAGTTTTGGACCAAAAACCATTAAGAGTCAGGGATTATCAGCTACTATTTAAGGGAAATATCTAAAATATGAACACTCGCATTAGTCTGTAGACCAATCTTCCGAATTATCTAAGGAACTACAAATTAGAGATTGTTAAAATCTTTAATTTCAATAATATTCTAAAATGGTCATATGTGATAGTTAACCATCATCCCTTCAAACATTGTCAATTGTATACAGCTAGTATGTTGAATATATATTGAATATTGAAATACGTCACACGTTTTAAAACTAATTAATACATTTAGACGCCCATGCTTTTTATGGAAGAAAGTACGTGAAATTTGACATGTAATCTCTCGAATTCAACTTAACTTAACCGCTCCTTAAAAATACGCCATTTCCGTGATGAAGAATCAAACAATTCTACCTACGCTATGGGAAATGAATTTGCATATTTAATCACGAGAAAATTTGAATAAATATTGCAAAACCGGGAACTGGTTACATAAACCACTTTGTATCGTTCAGACATGAAAAAAACCAATACCTTTGTAATTATTGGTGCTTTGTAAAAAAACAAAAAACAGGCAGTGACGATGTAACATTTAAACTTTCAACAATTATTGAGAACGAATCGTTTAGCACGAATTAAGAAGCACTTTTCAACGTAAGCTATTTACAGCTCAGCAAGTTGTTTCTGCCATTTCGTGATAAGGTCATTGGAAACTCTTAATGTACAAAAGTTTAATTTGCAGACGCAATTTTATTAAAAATGTCCAATATGACTAATGTGTCCGTGACTATAATCTATTTTGATATCATTATCTTGGACACCATTTTATGGAAAATAACGGTTTTTGTTGATCTGATATTATCATAATCAATCAATTTTGATTCAGCAAAGGCTTTTGCCTTAAAGAGAAATTATTTATCAAACTGCTTTAGTAGCAATCCACTTATAGTAACTTTTATTAATGGAATTCTATTTCTGAAATTTTTGTGTCTACCCGGGTAGTATTTCTTAAGTCTTTATCGATTGATGTGCCAACATATAGATCCCAAAACATCATTGAGAATCTTCCCCTTTCTATCGTACGATAATGCATTCCATGCATTGTTTATAAACCGGGGTTCCGCGACAATTTTAGGTAATCCAGTTTAGTATGCCGTGAACAGGAAAAAAAATTGAAAAGCACTGCTTTGACTGATCAACTGCAAAGTTTCCAAAATTGCTTTTTAGTGAGTTTTTATTCAAAAAGGTTCAATTAAAAAATGAATAATGGAGTTTGTGTGTTTGGCATTCAAATCGGAATTTGTTAAAAAAAAGTCCAACCATTCAACGCATTATGAACATCCAACCAAAACGCTACAATTTCGTTTTACACTGAATATTGGTTTGTTCATCCATGTCAATTCTGCGAGTTTTTTGTAGGAAAATTCACGGTTGAGAAACGTCCTTGCATCAAAAGCATATAAAGTTGCACCTACCCAAAACCGAGAACGTCACTCTTAAAAACAGGAAACCCAGAATCTGATTTTTTTTCACAGGTTTGTCTACACGGTACACCCACGTCCACATTCTCATCCCAAGTTTCAGGATTCTGTCTGTGTCAAACCATCCCGTTTTCCAGAATCCCCTCATTCCCCTAACGATTCAGTGTAACACAGGTAGGATAGGTAGAGGGATTCGCCAAATCGTTACAATTAGCGAAATGACGCACCTCGGTGTAATCAGGGGAATCCCCACGGCAAAAATCGCCCCTGTGGTAATGTCTGCCCTTCACCAGCCTATCCCAGGTACCAAGCACAACGTGCCAAAACGCTGGTACGTTGTTTGAAAAGCCCAGATATTGCATGACAATTTTCAATTAATCGCAAGAACCTTGCTTAATCGTGCCTTGTCACGAAGTTTGGCAGGCAACCCCAACGTCCGAGAAAAGGGGACTTTGCGTCACGACCACCACCCGCCCTCCGGCAATTCGGTTAACCGGAACGTTTAGAGCTTAAAAAGCAGCCAGCAGAAACCATAAGCCAGCAATTACGAACAAGGCCATCCAGTGTAAAGCCTGTGGCATATATTTGTCCGTCAGTTCTAGTTTGTTCAGACCGGGTAAGCCTGCACAACTTCGCTGCCTCTCTGGGATCTTCATCAACTGTTTGCTACAAGAACCATGTCGACAAAGTGCGGTCATCCTTTGGCAGTTTTCCTTTTGTTGGTCGGTTGCCTGGTAGTCATCCACGGCCTGCCATGGCGGCACGCTCACAGCAACAGTGATCGGATCATCTTCGGTCATGACGAGCCCCGCAGAGAGTTTCCAACCATGAAACCGGAAGTGACCACTCCGGACCCGAAGGTAGTCTTCAAGCACGATGAGGTAGAAACGACGACTACCATCGACTTGACCAATAGCACGATGACGACAAACTCCACAGAAACATTGGACGAAAAGGGTATTTTGCCCAACTGTGTTAACCACGGATGCCCTTTGGAAGGCTACCAGTGCGATCCTTCGTCGCAAATATGCAGGTTGACTATAGAAGCCTAAGTACGAGCTGCTAAATGCCAATGTCGTCCGTGTGTGGGCAACTCTAGAAGGATGCATCTTTCAGAAAGATATGAACATTTTGAACCGTCCAGTAGTTCCAGAAGAACGAATCTTTCTAAATATTTTTAAACCTACTATTAGTTCCAGAATCATAAGTTCGAAACCTTCCAGCAGCTTCTGAAAGGTGAATCTTCCAGTAACTCCAGAAGAATGCAGCGTTCTGAACCTTCCAACCTTTCTGAACTTTCTCAACATTCTAGTAGTTTGAGAACAATGGATCTTTATAAACTTCCAGGTAGTTTCAAGAAGGATGGATCTTTCTGAACCTTCTAATAGCTCCAGGAGGACATGTCTGTGATCCTATCAGTCGACCCAGAGTATTGATTGTTCCTGATCCTGCCAACTGCCCGGACAGATCATGTCAGTAGATACAGAAGGATGGATCCTTATTAAACTTAGTGCGCCAAGAATCTAGGACTTAGTTAATAGATATTTGTATTTAGTTTGCTACTTTCTCATTTAAAAGAAGAAGCATCTGTGAATCTAAGTTAAGTCAAGGTACCACATCAGAAGTCGACGGCAATAAACGTTTGAAATATGGAGCTGCAAACGTGCCCCTTTCTGTGTTTTCGTTCGATACGAAATCACCGAGTTGTGCAAAAATACGTGATAGAACTCATACAAAGTTTCATTACTTGCTAGTGAAAAAACTGTTGAAGACTGGATATGCCAAAGTACGAAACTGTCAAGATGCCTGTAAAGTCGCGATTTATTTTTGTTATTATTGCATGTAGTTATAGACTTAAAAATATGTATTTAATTGCATAAATAACGTTTGTAAAGCAAATACCTATCATTGGTGAAACTTTAAAGTTCTTTTTTAACAAATGAATATATTTTAAAATATATTTTAATTATATTCATATAAGTAAACACAGAAGTGACTCCCACCAAAATTTGAACGCTAGTGTGGGCATTTGCTGGAATGATGAATTTTTCAAAACTGCATTATGAACGTTTTTTTTATAATAAACAATATATTTAGTCGACTTACAGTCTCTGTACGATATTTCCTTGAAAAATTATCCCTTTAACAGCTGGTTGGATGCAGAATTAAAAATGAATTTAATATATGTATACTAATATTTATTTCAGACAGCCAGTGATATTATCAAACTATAATTTCCAAGAATTCCGTGAAAATCGAATGTTACATTCACGCCTTGAAAACTGGTGTAAAACCTAATTTAAGAGAAATTAGGACATGACCGCATAAACTGAAATTATAAATACCAACAAATAGTGAACCTTGTAATGAAAACATCGACTTTTCGCTGTAATCATGACATCAATGTCATGGTCACAGATAATTTTAATTAACGAGAGTGTAAACGTGTGATGAACTTGTGCAGTATTAAATGCATTGTAAAAACAAGCGTAAATTTAGGAAATTTAAACGTGATTAAACAAATCATGTCGAAATTCTCGTTACTGGTTATTTTCAATCTCATTATTATTATGATTTTCATTATCATTCTTATTCTTTTGCACGTTAATAGCATAAGTAACATGTTCTGAATCAATAGCGTAAAAGAACAGTCACCATTGGCCCTAAGCGGTTTTCAATGGGGCTTTTTCAGCCAGTTGGAGAAAAACACTCTTCTGTCATATTGCGGTGAATGCCCAATATTTCAAATTTTGCATATTCTGTTAACGTTAAAGTTAACGTTAAGGCGATGGATGGCTCAAACTCTCTACTAATCGAAATATCCTTGAACCTGTTAATAGGAGAGTCAACGATATGGATAAACTAAAAACCATAATCACCAATAAGTAAATACTATTTTCTAATTAAAATTGCTTTTTTCCATTCTAAGAAACCAATAAGCCTATGCACAACAACTTCCTTATTTCACAAGCTGAACAAGTACACTCAAATGTTCAAGATCTGACCTTGGAAAATAATACCTCCAACAGGTTTTACATTCGATTCGCTCAAGAAAAAAAAGCAGTAAATCTTTGTGACAAATCGTTAACAAAGCAATACCCTTTGCATTGACGTGCTTGCTTGTGACGAGAACGTCAAGTCATCCGTGGAAGTGTCGTCGTAAATGCAGACTGCATTACGACTCCATTGCGTGAGCGAGAATGGTCCTTTTAAGTTTGAATTAACATCTACGTCATTTTTTACCACTTTCTTCAAACTCATCTTGTTTACCTCATGATGTATACGTGACGTTTCTAGGTACCAATGTGGGTGAGGCTCATCCTAGTCAAGAAAATCTGATACTATACTTCGAATACATACTATACTTTGTCAAGCAGAATTGAATAATAAAATTAATTGCAGAGAAACGGAGGCTTACTTAACCGATAACTTGGGTCTGGAAAACAAAATCTGTCAAATACAATAAGGGGTCATTCAAAAAGAACGTCTCTGAAAGTCCTTCAAAAATGTACCCCCTTATCACCTGTCCATGTTAACAGGCGTATGGGGGAGGGGTGAAAATCCTTCCCCAGAAAATTTGTTATAACATACAAACAAACATCCTATACATTTCCAAACACCCGTCTCGCTACCAATTCCACTACATTTTTTCAGATGTTTCTAGTTAACAGAGATTTCTTGACCTCTAAGGGTTATTCCAGCATAAAATTGGTATTAAAAACCAAATTTAAGCATAATTCCCGACTTTCTCGAGGTTAAATTCAAGTACATTTGGGACTGGGGAGACATTTCTTCTGATGTCCATTTCCCCTTTCACTGACCTTTAAAACTCAAACAGAAAAACCAAAAATGTAAGAACACCAATATTAGTGGAAGTTCATAAAGGCATTCCCCTGCCCCCACCCCCTGTCCACATGGTGTCCACATGTGACATGCCAACAGGCCCCTACCCCATCCCCCACCCTACTCCTTTTTGAATGATCCCTAGTTATTGAAATTGATCACTCTACATTAATACTTTAAAGACAAATACATGAAACAACCAATTCCATTAAAGGCTTCCCACTTCACGTTTCATCATGACGGTTTGCATTTCTTAAAATTAATTTGATGCATATTGGATTTTATATAAACAAATTGTTATCCGATAGGACGTGACTTAACATTATGATCCAGACATCCTCTGTCGGACACCACGTGACATTTCCTCTCAGACACACCGTTATATAAACTGAAGATTGCTTGTGAAATATATAACATACACTTTCTTCTTTCAAGCGTTGTAGACTAATCTCAAAGTAAAAATGGCCGTCGTTCATGAGCTTCTAAAACTGCTGCCATTTATTGTCATCTTATTCATCGTTACCATTCCTCAGAGCGAAGAAAAACCAACTCATGCACCAAAGCACCAAGGACACCAAAAGTCTGTTGCAGTTTTTACACCGAAGCCAAGTTTGAGCTGGAATACCGAACGACCACGTCCATCGAACCATCCAGGCGGAATCGGGGGAACCATGCCAATCTGTAGCATCCACGGATGTCCAAATGAAAATTCCGAATGTGATACCACCACTGATCAGTGTAGAGAAATTGTGAATGTTTAAGCCATGTACATAAGTTGCAGCAGCACAACGTGGCTTACAGCGACGTAATGACTAACCTTGTTATATTGGAATTCATATAAATGTCTAACCACATTACTTGGTGTTAATGTAGAAATGTAGTGAACTTCGTGTTCATAAATATTGTATGCAATAATAAATCAATTTGAAATATAAACATGTTATATTGTTCATACTTCACGTGTACATTTATTACATTGTCGCCAGAACGTTGAATTACACTAATGAAAAGGTATCCAATAAGGTATATACATTATTATTATATAAATATCAGTAAGAAACTTGCGAATTTTACAACCACATATAGTACCAATATCTGAATCTGCCAGAACATGTTACCAGCATGCTACCAGCATTCCGCGAGTGTAACAGCAATGCTCCACTCTCTAAATTGGGACTCACTAAGGTCCAGACGCGAAAGC